>OVBE01001359.1:0-37392 GCA_900406425.1 Iberis pinnata | reverse complement strand
TATATATATTTCATAGGTGTTAAAATTTTTATTGGTTTTTTAAATTTTATATCTTTTCATTTTTTGTATAACTATATATCTATAAAAAAAACAGCGTATAGCCATGGAACTATAACCATAATTCCGTGGCTATAAGACAGACTTGCTACATACTAGTTACGACGACGATTTTGTAGCTATAGCTTCGTAACTAAATTTATCTGTGGCTATCCGTAGCTATTCTAGTCACGGTTTGCCACAGATAGCCACAAACCCTACAATTACGTCTTAGCCACGGATAGAAGCGTGGCAAATACGGTCACAGATAAATCGTGACCTTTCGTGGCTAAGGTAGCCACGGATTATGACGGATAGCCACAATAGATATAGGCAACGAATGAGCTACGGATTGTTTTGTAGCAGATGTTGTCACAGAATAGTCGTGGCTAATCGTAGATGTTCTTGTTACCGATTGTTACGGTTTATCTGTGGTTATATGTTACTTTGCCGCAAATTATTCGTGGCTATTCATGATAATTGTTTATCTATTTTTTTGTATATTCAATTTTTTTAGTTGATATAATAAATATGAAACATTTATAACACAAACAAAAAGACACATATATTACATAACTGAACTTTAAAAGTTTTACATTATTTCTAAGACAATGTAAACAAGTTCCAAAACTTTACATTACATTCATGTCCATAACCGAGGCTCAGACTTCTACGAACATAACTAAAAAAAATTACATAACATAACCTTAAACTTGTTCTTCAACATCATCTTCTTCTTCCTCATCACCGAGACTTCTTGGCCGCTTATTTCCAACAGAGCCAGCCGTGGTGGGTGGTGTCGTGTTTGACACGGCCGCATTCAGAAAAGGGTTCATCGTCACCGGATCATAGCCAAGGTTCTGAAGGATGATCTTCTGCATCGCAAGTATGGCCTCGGCATTGCTATTGACGTTATTGTAGCTAGTCTCAAGTGAAGCAACCCGAAACTCTATATTGATGTTACGAACTAGTGAAGTCAGTCGTGGCTCTGCGGGATCAATATTATGAGACTAGCTACTGCCAAGGCCATATACACACCCTTTTTGGTTTAACCCTCTGCCAAAACCAGTTACAGATCAGACAATAAAAAGCTAAATCAAATAACAATTAGCACCCAAAAGTAATGACATTGTTGGAATCAAAAGGAAATAACAAGTAACTACCTTCAAGTAGGTATGGTTGATGAGGCTAGTAGAAGGAGTGATAGTGGACCTCCACTATTGCTGACACCATCTAGATTTGCTGCTTGGGTTGCTTGTTGCTCAACATCATTAACAATGATCTCTGTCCTTGGGTCTATGAAGGTGCCATCTGGTCTTGTGTGCGTCTTGTGCACGATGTCAGTAAAAGAAGGTGGTTCTGTTGAACCATACTGCACCTTCTACAAAAAAAATCAAAAGATTCATCAGGCAAATTCAAAAGACAGATTCAAAAGACATATCCAAAAGACATATTCAAAAGACATATCCAAAAGAAACAAACTCAGACAAAGAAACCGGGACAATCAAACCAGGAAAAAATGGACAACACATTAAAACAAAGACAAAAGGTAAACCACAATCAGAGACAAATTTATTAAAAATCAAAGGCAACTAAGCAACAATAACAATGAAAACATAGACCAATCATAGGCAATAAGTACTCAAACCATTGCACAATCACAGACAAAAAAGGGTTAAGACACTTACCATATCATAGGCAATCTTTGCAAATCTCACTAGACCAGCACAATGCTTGTGTGGCCCAAGACCATCTGGATCAGAGAGTCGGTTCTCGGAGTTCATCTTTGACAGAGCAATAGACTCTTGTGTATCCCACTGCTCTAGCATATTCACCCAATCTTCATCACTGATATACCTAGGCTTAATCCCATCTCTCTTCTCCTTACTAATTTTGTCTCGAATTGAGTCCAAATGCTCCTTCTTCCAGAACTAGTGTACACGGGTATGGTGAATAGGATCCCAACCCAGTACACCACCGAAAGGGTGTCTACGCAATCCAGTACCTTCAGTGGTATCAAACCAAGTTCACTCGAAAATCATAGCTTTAAGTCCGATTGCTCCATGGTACTCGATTAAGACCATGATAAATTGTTTCCGTCATACCCCGTATACAAACTCCATATTTTTGCGTCTTCTTATTATGTCCATGACTAGAAATGTGAAATCGGTACCCACGAGTGAAGTACATAGGAAAATATGTGTAATTGCGTCTTGGACCTAGCACGAATTCCAACATCCACAATGGAAAATCAAAATTCTGTGATGCATCATTTATCTGCATATGGTCACAAATATTAAATATTAAAGTATTTTCATGATCCATATACGTTAAAATATTAGAAATGAACTCACGTAATCTTTGCACCATTAGGCATAATGTTTTTCTTTACATCGATTTAGTGCATCTTATGTTATATCTGGATGGCTAGGCGTCATATACTCTTCAAACATCCTATAAAATTTAATCATTTTAGATTATACGGTTAATATATATGTAATTATAATAGATATACCTATCATAGTCTGCAAATTCTTCACAATTGATCAACATAAATGTTTGCAAGACATTGTAGTCTTTGTCATTTAACCATGCATTGTTCCCTTTTCCACCAACACGTCCAACATGTTCAAACATATCTGGTACACCTGGATAATTGTAGGTAAATTTAATTTCTGCAGGACCTTCTTCAATTGAATCGTTATCCTCTTCTCCATAGTATTTGTGTGTGGCATATGAAATCTCTTCTTGAACACACTCTGCAACAATAAACTCTCCAAGTTTTGCCTTGTTCTTCACTTACTTTTTTAGGTGGTACATGTATCTCTCGAAAGGATATGTGGACAGGTAAATGTTCCATGACGTCAAAAAACGATGGAAGAAATATTTTCTCCAAATTACACAATTTCAAGGCAATATTCTCTTTTAAGACGTCCACATCTTCAACTTTTAACATTCTGGTAGAAATATCTCGAAAGAAATCTGCAATGTCTGTATATCAATGCGTGTTAATTTTTCTCGTATAAGAATTAAATGAAATCAAATAAATATATAATTAATTACTATTTCAGATTAATTACCAGAAATTGCCGTGTGAACATTCTTTGGTAGAAGATCTAGAAACACAAATGGAAGCAAGCGTTGCATGATCACATGTAAATCATGGCTTTTAAGACCAAATAACTTGCCAGAGTTCTCGTCAACACATCTACTAAAATTTGAAGCATATCCATATGGAAATCTAATATCTTTCTTCAACCATGAGAGGAAACTCTTCTTCCCTTCTTTCGATAATCTAAAGACCGAAATAGGAATTGTTCCGTCTTCTTCAATGTCTAAATCTGGTCTGTTACAAATCTCTAGAAGATCGAGTCTAGATTTAATATTGTCTTTTTTATTAGGTGCATTCAACATAGTGTTGATTAGATTATCGAGTTTTTCTCGATGTGCATGAAGTCTAGATTGTGCCTAAGCATGAGGTTTTTCCATTACGGAAGTTCCCAAAATATACTTTTCTTTATCCAGTTATGATAATCTCCATATCCATCAATTGTTCGACCCGAATTCTCGTGTCTATTTTCTCCACACTGAACAGTTTCAGTTACTCCGTCAATTTGGCTAATCCTTTCATACAATATTTCTTGTCCATTCAACCATGGTGGAGGTGTTTCTTGAACTGATTTACCTTTTCTAAATGCTGTCAAAATTTTCCAATATGGATGATTACAAGGAAAGAATACCCGATGACTATCAAACCAACTAAATTTCCTTCCATGTCGTAACCAAAATGCATTAGTATCATCAAGACAATATGGACATGATAGTCGACCATGCGTCATCCACCAAGAAACCATTCCATAGGCCGAAAAATCACTTATCGTCCACATCAAAGTAACTTTTGTTGTAAAATTTTGCTTTCTAGAAACATCATAAGCTTGGACACCATCACGCCATAACATCTGCAACTCTTCTATCAATGGTTGGAGATAAATATCAAGGCTTTTCTTTGGATGTTTTGGGCCATAAACCAAAATCGCTAAGTACAAATACTCTCTTTTCATGCACATGCCATGCGGGAGATTATACGGAGTTACTATAACTGGCCAAACTGAGTGTGGCTCACCATCCATATCAATTGGGTTAAATCCATCTGTTGACAAACCAAGATATATATTTCGACTTTCTCCAGCAAATTCAGGATATACCTGATTAAAATGTTTCCACGCTTTACCTTCTGATGGGTGATGCATTTCTCCTTCAGGAGAAACATGCTCTGCGTGCCATCGTATTTCACTCGCTGTTTTCTCCATTTTGTATAGTCGCGACAACCTTTGTGCAATAGGTAGATAAAACATTCGTTTCTTTGCTTTATTTTTCTCCGTTCCATTGTTGGGGGTAATACCTGTTTTTTTTTTTTTGCAGAAACGATACTACATAAGATTTAGATCATCCCCTTTCTAGAAAAACATGCAATTATCCTCACACACATCAATCTTTACAACCGGTAATCACAGTGAACGTGTCAGCTTCTTTGTCTCATAGTATGAACGTGGAGCTCTATTTGGTTGTGGAAGAATACATTTTATTGTCCATGCCCACTGATCAACACATCTCTCACTCATATTGTTCATCTTCTTTATGTTCATCATATGCGACGCTAAATAAAACTGTGCTAATCCGTCAATACACCCATCATAAAGTGGTTCACTAGCTTTTTTAAACGCTTGAAAAACACTATCAAGATGTGGATCTTCTTCTACATTTGGCTGAATATGCTCGTCTTCTACATTTGGCGGAATATTATCTTCAGTTGGAGGTTATTGGCTCATATTAACATCACCATATTGAACTAATTCATCAGCATTTTGAATTGGAACTTGTATACCACCATAACCACCATAATCACCATAATCAGCAAAATCACTTTTCCAATTAGATTGTTCACCTCCTACAAAATGACTAGGACTAGGCATAGAAGACTCGCCAGCATCAAAACAATATTCACCATGACACGTCCAAATATAATAGTTACCTTTAAAACCCTTCAAATAGAGGTGTCGAGATACAGTTTATGCGTCATAATGCTTTATACTTCTACACTGGGAACAAGGACACAACATAGTTCTTTGTTCTTGCTATGAAGCTTGATTACACACAAAGTTGATAAATGCATTTATACCTTCCTTAAACTCTTAAGTCACACAATTCCTCTCTGGATCTACATGTCGATCTATCCACTCTCTTGAACGAAAAAAACTACCCATTTTCGCCTCCAACCTTCTTCTCTAAAAATATGATAAGTTCTAAACCAGAAGAAGAAGATGAAGTCGTTTTTTGTTTCTAAATTAGTCACAGATTAGTCACAAAATGCTTTTTGTAGCTAAAATACCCACGGATTTGTCACAGATCAAATTTTGTGGCTTAATTTCAATAATGGAACACGACATGAATAGACTGATTTGACTACACCGACAAGCAACATAAAGCATTCCGTGACAAAATCGTGGTAAAGTTAGTCACGGATTAGTCACGCACATATTTCGTGGCTACATTGCTATGGTTTTCCACGAATTAGTCGTGGCAAATTTGCGATGCTTACATCTGTGACTAAATCGTAGCTATTTTGTCATGACTTGTCACAAATTAGCCAGGGATTGTGAAATGCACGTTTCATGGCTAGATCGTGGCTTTTTCGTGGAAAATTTTCTTTTAGCCACGAATCCCCCGCAGTAAGGTCGTAGCTATACAATTTTTTTTTTTTTTGTAGTATCTTGAAAAGAGTTAACTGTGCTTAGATTACACACTAGTTTTTTTGGAGGGGGAGGGGAATTGCACTCAATAACCAAACTACATCTCAAAATTAAGAATCTAACACCTATATATAGGTTTTCTCTTTCTCATATGATATGTTCATATATGCCCACAGTCCATGAACAGTATACTCACGTGTGATAGTTTTTTTTTTGTCCGGTTAGGGATAGTCAGACTATTGTTTTATGTAGTCAGTATATTTAGGGGTTTAAGGTTTATATTTAGGGGTTAAGGGTTTATGGTTTATAGTTATGGATTTAGGGTTTATAGTTACGGTTTATGGTTTATATTTAAGGGTTTACGGTTTATAGTTAAGGGTCTAGGATTTATATTTACGGTTTATAGTTTATATTTAGGGGATTAGGGTTTATAGTTAAGGGTTTAGAATTTATATTTTGGATTTTAAGGTATATATTTAGGATTTTAGGGTTCATATTTGGGTTTAGGTTTAGATTTTGGGTTTAGGGTTTATATTTTGAGGGTTAGAGTTTATATTTGGGTTAGAGTTTATATTTGTTTTTAGGGTTGATATTTGGGGTTTATATTTTATATTTGGGTTTATATTTTACTATTCTCTATTCACTATTTAAAAAATATAAATCCATTTTTAAAAAAATTCAAGATGTAAAATGAAATATCTGTTTTTAGCAACATAGTGTAGCTTTATATTTTGTATTTATATGTTTTAATTTGCAAAAATAGAAGAGAGAATAAATATACAAAAATAAAAAAAGAAAGAGAATGAGAGAGAAGAGGCTTAATGGAGATAATGGTGGTGTATTAATACTCAAAAATTAATTGTACTCGTGAATGGCTAGATCCTTAATATTAGACATATTCTTGGTTTTTACTTAATTAGTCATTTCTTTTTCACATTTATACACTTTTATCTCCATATATTTGTTTCTTTTCACGAAAGAACTTATCCTTTATTTATCGATGAGAAAATATATCCAATGCATCACTACACCAATAAGGTAAGGAGGTACCAACAAAAGAAAAAACAATATTACGAGTCCGCACCCTTTTAGCTAATAAGTCAACTCTTGAGTTCAACACTCGCTGTTGATGAAGTAACTTAAAGTCTGGATAATGACTTCGAATTATGGAAAACTCATGTAACTCCACTCTGAATGCAGGCCACTCTGCCGGTGCCATAACCATTTGTGTTAGCTCGATTGAATCAGTTAGGAAAAGACTGCAATATCTTCCTTTGGATTCGACTGCCTTCATTGCCCAGATTAAACTCTGAAATTCGGTATGTAGTGGGGTTTGACACCTCAAAAACGCCTTCATCCCCAGAATATCCACTGTCCCGTCTTGAAGTTGTAGAACCCACCCAATACCACATGTACGATCCTTGTGCTTCTATGATCCATCAATATAACACACCACCGGGCTTGTATCCCAGATGGTTATAGGGATGTTTAAACTGCTATTCCCTGCCCGTCCGCTTTCCCCAACAGGGTTATGCGACCGTTCATTTTCCGCTAACCATTCCTGTGATTCTTGTTGTGCCAACTAGACAATTTCTGCCGGGGCTTGTTTCTGACCCCTATAGACGAACGCATTACACGCTTTCCAAATAAACCAAATTAGCCATACAACTATATAAAACTTATTTCCCCTACTATCCTCTGAAGAAATCTTCAGCAATAGATAATATATGTTACCAAAAAGATTCGAATCATGGCAGATTCCATGATGAAACCTGATATTCGTGATAGCCCAACATTGTCTAGCCGGATGGCAGGTGAAGAGAACATGATTGATCGATTCACCCGTTGTACCACATTGTGGGCATGATGAATCTACCAGGATTTTCCTTGATTTTAATCTGTCATAGACAGGAACAGCATCGGATACTATTTGCCACATAAACATCTTTAACTTTGCGGGTGCAGACATGGCCCAAATTTTTTCCTTCAACGGGTTAACCGATGGCTCTTGAATTAAATGTGATGATAACTCATCCTTGTCTATCAAAAACCGATAGCCTGATTTAACCGTATATTGACCGGATTTTGTAAACCGCCAACAAAAACCATCCTCTATCTCACGTGAGGGTTTAATACTCAAAACTTATGCTACATCCATTGGATCGATCATTTGCTCCACTAATTGGCGATTCCATGTGTTAGTATTTGGAATTAACAGATCAGCCACAAATAAGGGATCATTTGTCAGAGGCATCCTTTTCTTAGGTGGTCTGTCTAACTCCCCTAGTAACCATATCCGACCATACCTTGATGGAGTGACCAGATCCCACTATTCGCCGATTGCCTCTTTGAAAAAAGGGAATAATATTCCAGATACTCCACCACCCATAAGAAGGTTGAATTGGATTTTCAGCCTCAAAAGGAGATTTACCCCGAAAATATCTCCCTCAGAGAGTTTTGGCTAGCAACAATTGTGGATGCTGATGTAGCCGCCATAATTGTTTCGCCAACAAAGCATGATTAAATTTTTCAAGGTCTTTGAACCCTAGACCACCTTTACCTTTTGGTAAGCACATTCTATCCAAGCGACCCAGTGTATCCCTTTAGAACTGAAGCTGGAATTCCACCAGAAGTCCGCAATTGCACTAGCTAACTTCTTTAGAAGAGATCTCGGAAGCTGAAAACAGGACATCACATATGTGGGCAAAGCTTGTGCGACCGACTTAATCATGATTCCTTTACCACCTTTAGATAGAAACTTAGCAGTCCAACCATTGATCCGTGCATTAAGGCGGTCCCGCACATATGCAAATACCTGAGCTTTCGAACCCTGAAGTTGTCTGGGATGCCTAAATAATTATTTCTTCCCCCCGAATCGATAAATACTGAGTCGATGTTGTAGTAAAATACGATCCTGATTCGGAAATTTCCTACCAAAGATAATCGTTGACTTATCATAATTAATACACTGCCCTAATGCTTGACCGTACAACGTTAGGATTTGGGCAACCGTATCTACTTGACTTAACGTAGCTTTACAGAAGAAAAGACTATCGTTAGCAAACAACAAATGTGAGATGGGTGGGCATGCCCGTCCCACTTCAGTACCTTGAATTCTTTTTGTCTCCTCGGCTTTTCGTAGATTCGCGATGAGTACCTATGTACAGAAGATAAAAAAAAAGGGGGATAAAGGGTCTCCTTGTCGGAGGCCCCTTTCCGGTCTAATTAATCCTTTTGGACTCCTATTAAGTAGCACCTGGTATGTAACTGAAGTCACACAAGACATAATCCAGGACACTCATTTGTCCGCGAAACCCATCTTCAAAAGGGTAGCTCGTAGAAAACTTCATTCCACTCTATCATATGGTTTACTCATATCTGTTTTTATCGCCATATAACCCTTCATACACCCTCCTTTAGTATGTAGTGCATGAAACGCTTCTTGTGCAAGAAGGATGTTATCCGTAATAAGGCGTCCAGACACAAAGGCCGACTGAGTTTCAGATACCAAGGAAGGTAAAATACCCTTAAGTCGTTGGCATAATACCTTAGAGATAATCTTATAACTGACATTGCATAAACTAATAGGTCTAAATTCCGTCATTGCCCGGGGTCTTTCCGTCTTTGGAATTAAACAAATGTGAGTTTCATTTAATTATGCCTCACCTTTTTAATTTGTAAATATAATTTTTGAAATGCTCTCATATCTATAAGAAAATATTTAACAAACATTGTTAATTTAAAATCGAATTCTATTAATATAAAATTACAAAAAAATCATGATTAGAGTTGGTTAAACTGTAGGAATCCTAGAAAATAGAAGAGATGTTGTGTTTTATGGTAATGTACTCAATGTAAGAAAACACATATATTTTCTATGAAATCTCCAATGGATTTCAAATTCTGCATAAGTTCATTGTATATTTTAGATAAAATTTCCATGGCGTATGTCAGAAATCCGTCGGGAATTTTGGAAAAGTATTTTAATTAGAATTAAACACATAGAAATATTTAGAATTGAAATTTTTTTCTGAAACCAAAAACTATTTTGCATAAGCCTTGATTATTTATAAATTTTAAAGTAACTTTTGGTTTTTGATTTTATTACTTCATAAAATTGAATGATACTCAAAAAATTAATATATTTCTGATTAATAATTAATTAAAAATAAATAATATCGAAATAAACTAAACTTAAATATAGCAACATTCAAATTTAAATAGAAAAAATTTACGGTAAAATCAAAAGCCAGATTTAAATATATTATATTCTTCTTGTGAAAATTGTGCACTTCTCGTTGCAATTGTGAACGCTTTTATATAATCATTTGGGTTGGAAATTCCTTAATAGACTAGTCTTGAGAATATATCGATATTCACCAAGAACACAATCTGCAAGACTTGAAAAAACCAACCTCAAACCGAACAAATTACAGAGCAAATTTGAGAAACTAAAAGAACAATTAAACAAACAATCAACACCAGAATTGTTAACCTAGTTCAGGAGCGTGAGTTTCCCTACGTCTGGGCCAAGGAGTATCCCCGGAATCCACTAAGAAGAAGTAATTTGTATCGCCGATTACAGCCGGATTGTTTACCGGAAACTCTCTCAAAACAGAGCCACCCAATCCCAAACTAACGACTTAATTATCAACGTATATTGAGCTCCTAATCACCTAAGAACTTATCCAATTTTCGATTACCCTCAAGAAACACATTGATCTCTCTATAAATAAGCTCGAGATCAAAGCTTCACTCTCAACTTCCTTAACGGTCCTTTGTAACAACTTCCAAGCTTGATAATCTTGAATGTGTGTAAAACGACATTGTCCTAAGCTTGCTTCGAGTTAAACCAGCTCCTGATTGAGTTAAATTGAACCGACTCCAATTGCAGAAATCCAAACCCTTTAGTGCTCAATCAATAATCCTGGTAAAGCTTGTAAACCGGAAATTAAACAATGGTTTCTCTAAACCACATTCCAACAAACTCCACCTTGGTGAAGAAACCAACTGCTTCACATGAATCTTGAGGACTTCTTCTTCTTCTTTAGTAAACTTCGGACCTCAGACATGTCTCTAATTACACAAGAGACACACCTAGCAGGTTAAGTAAGTACTTGAACTTGCTAGTTGGTAATACCTTTGTGAAAATATCAGCCGGATTTTCACTTGTGTGGACCTTTGAAACTACTATTTCACCTTCTGCAACTTGATCTCTGTGAAAATTCATTTTCACAGCCATATGTTTAGTCCTCTCATGATGAACATGATTCTTGGCTAGTGCCAAAGCACTCTCAGAGTCACAAAAAATCTCTATCTTTTCCAGTTTGAATCCAAATTCTTCACTTAGACCTTTTAGCCAAATGGCTTCTTTTGCAGCCTATGTCATTGCAATATATTTAGACTCAGTTTTTGATAGAGCTACAACTCTTTGTAGTGTTGATTTCCAACTGATCACACATCCTCCAGGGACAAATGTGTATCCAGTGAGAGACCTCCTTCTGTCAAGATCAGCAGCAAAATTTGAGTCACAGAACCCAGAAATCTTGAACTCTGATCCAATCCTGTATTCTAAACTCAAACCAGTTGATCCCTTGATGTACCTCAGTATCCACTTAACCGCATTCCAGTGATTTTTGACTGGTTTTCTCATGAACCTTCTTACCACTCCAACTGGATAAGACAAATCAGGACGTGTACCTATCATTCCATACATCAGACTCCCTACAACATTACAATATGGTATTGATCTCATGAACTCTGAATCTTTATCCAGATCATCCTCATATGTAGCACACAATTTGAAATGTGCACCTAATGGAGTATAAACTGCCTTAGCATCTTGCATATTGTAACACCTAAGTGCCTATTGAAGATACCCTTCTTGTGATAGTTTCAAAGTCCCCTTCTGTTTATCTCGTATGATGTCAATTCCCAGTATCTTTCTTGCTTCACCCAGGTCCTTTATATCAAACTTGGAGTTTAGTTGTTCCTTTAATGCTGCTATTTGTTGCTTGTCTTTGGAAGCTACCAGTAGTAAGTCAATTGGGTTGTCTGCTTCTTGTTTGATATACACACAACTGTCATGATTGCTCTTGTGAAATCCAATCTCCAACATGAACCTGTTGAACTTTTGATTCCACTGCCTAGGGCTCTGTTTCAGCTCATAGAGTGATTTCTTCAAGAAACATACATGAGATTCCTTTCCTTTTACCTCATACCCTTCTGGTTGACTCATATATATCTCTTCTTCTAATTCCCCATGTAATAAAGCTGTCTTCACATCTAGTTGCTCCAACTCCAATTCTTCATTTACTACTAATGACATCAAGTACCTTATAGAGACATGTTTTACCACTGGGGAGAATATTTCATTGTAGTCAAGTCCCTCCTTCTGTGCAAAACCTTTTGCAACCAGTCTAGCCTTGAACCTTGGCTCTTCTATTCATAGAATGCCACTGGTTTCCTTTTAAAGATCCACTTGCACCCAATTGTCCTCCTGTATTTTGGCAAGTGAACTCATTCCCAGGTGAATTTCTTGTATAATGATTCCATTTCCTCATTTGTTGCTGCTTTCCACTTGTCTTTGTATTTGTCCAGCATAGCTGCCTTGTAACTTGATGGCTCCATTTGTTCACCATCTTCTGTTACCATTAGAGCCAAGTTCACATATTCTTCTAGCCGTTTAGGGATTCTTATTAAGATATCCCTTGCAAGTTGATAGTTGCCAAGATCAGTTTGCATTAACTCTTACTCTTCCTTATAACCTGTTTCTTCAAATACTGGTTCTGGTTGATGGTGTATGTCTTGATTTGTGTCTTCTTGAGTCTCCACCTGAGTGTCGACATCTGAAACACTAGCAAAATCATTAGTAAAACCAAGAATAATATCAAGAAACTCTACATTCTTTCCTTTTGAGCTTTCTGGATTTGATAGTAGATCTTTGTAGCATTGAGTCTCATTGAATACAACATTTCTTGAGACTATGAAGCTTCTATCATCTAAGGACCAAATTTTGTAACCTTTGAATCCAGTTGGCAAGCCAATGAAGATTCCCTTTTTGGCTCTTGGTTGTAGCTTGCCATCATCAATATGAAAGTAACAGACACAACCAAATCTTTTTAACTGACTTAACATAGGTGGAGTCTTAGACCACACCTCCTCTGGTATCTTGTCTTCTATAGCAGTAGATGGACATCTGTTGATTAGATGCACAATTGTGTTTATAGCTTCTGCCCAAAACACTTTTGGAAGGCCTGATTCACTAAGGATACTCCTAACTCTTTCAAGGATGGTTCTGTTCATCCTTTCCACTACCACATTCTGTTAAGGAGTGTATGGGATAGTCTTATGTCTTGCAACTCCATTTTCAGAACACGGCTTTTCAAATGTTGAATTACAATTAGCTTTTTAACCTTGAGTTATGATTGAGTTTCAACCAGTGTTTTCCATTCTGAAAATTTCTCAAAGGCTTGGTCCTTTGTCTTCAGAAAGTACACCCACACTTTTCTGGAGTAATCATCAATGATGCTCAGAAAGTAGTGGCATTCTCCAAGAGAGTCTGTCACATTTGGTGACCCCTAAAGGTCTGCATGAACATACTCCAGGCATTTTGAACTTGTGTGCTTACCCTTTGTGAAACTTGTCTTGTGAGATTTCCCATAAATGTATTCTTCACACAGCCTTAGGTTTGTTACCTTTTTTTGTCCAGATAACCTTTCCTTTTCATGATATCTAATCCCTTTTGACTTATGTGGCCAAGTCTGCTATACCACAATTTGGTCTCATCCTTGTCATCTGCAACATTAGATTCATTAATGACATGATGTCCAAGTAGGAAATATAGCATACCTTTCCTTTTGTAACAGGACTTTGTCTTCTTTCTTTACACTTAGCAGGCCATTCTCAGAGCCAAAAGTACACCCCTTGCTTTCAAAGGTTCCCAATGATAGCAAGTTTCTAGAGAATTTGGGTACGTATCTTACTCCTGCAACAGAGACATGTAAACTAGTATTACTCTTGAATATAATTGTTCCAATACCTTTTACCTGTGATGTAGTCTCATTTTCCATTCTCACTAAGCCTGCATCATATTCTTTGATTTCAGTAAACCAGTCTCTTCTTGGTGTAATGTGATAAGTGCAGGCAGTGTCCAGAATCCATTCTTTGTCCAGTTGAATATCCTCTGCTGTGTTTGCTTCAGACACAACCAGTGCTTCCATGTACTCTGTGCCTATGATTGCAGATGATTCTGCTGTTACTAGCTTGTTTGTTCCCTTTGTCCGTTTTGGACAATTTCTTTTGAAGTGTCCCTCCTCACCACAGCTCCAGCAAGCAGGAGTATTTGCCTTACCCTTAGTTTTATCCTTCTCTTTCCCTTTCCATTTTCCTTTACCTTTGTCTTTATTTCCTGGTTTACCTTTTATACCTGAGTTCACATATAAGCCTTCCCCTTGACCTTTGTTCACCTTACTTGTTGAACCTAGCTCAAGTTGTTTCGAGTTGATTGCATTTACAACTTTATCAAATGTCAAGGAAGCTTTACCATATCTCAGTGTGTCTCACAAATGATCAAACTGCTTAGGCAGATACATTATGAGGAGGATGGCCATGTTCTCATCTGATATATTCACTTTGACATTACCTAAATCTGTAATCAATCTCAAGAACTCATCAATGTTGTTCTCAATTGTTAGAGAATCATTCATTCTAAAACCATAAAGACGTTGTTTAAGATAAATTATGTTAGGAAGAGATTTTGCAGATATATTTTATCAAGAAGATTGATCATACCAGCTGCAGTCTTTCCTTGATAATCTTTCTTAATACCTAGTCAGTCACACTAAGGATGATTGTACTCCTAACCTTTCTTTGCTTTTCTGTGAGTGATGAACTTTCCTTTTCCTTTTCTTTTGTAGTTGAAGTTGGATCAGCTAACTCCTCTTCTTCATCTCCCTTAGCTTCACTATCTTTTTCTTGTTTAGGTACCTTGTCTATATCATTTTGTTGAGCCTCCAGTGCTTCCATTAGACCAAGTATCTCGAGATGTGCCAATAATTTTTCTTTCCACAAATTGTAGTCAATTGATCCATTGAATTTCTCCATCTCAATTCTTGAAGAAGACATTGTGATGAGAAGTTGAATCGGATTGATTTTATGCGATTTATCTTGTCCTGAAGCTCTGATACCACTTCTTGAAAATATATCGATATTCACCAAGAACACAATCTGCAAGACTTGAAAAAACCAACCTCAAACTGAACAAATTACAGAGAAAATGTGAGAAACTAAAAGAACAAGTAAACAACCAATCAACACCAAAATTGTTAACCCAGTTCAGGAGCGTGAGCTTCCCTATATCTGGGCCGAGGAATATCCTCGGAATCCACTAAGAAGAAGTAATTTGTATCGCCGATTACAGCCAGATTGTTGACCGGAAACTCTCTCAAAACCGAGCCACCCAATCCCAAACTAACGACTTAACTATCAACGTAAATTGAGCTCCTAATCACCTAAGAACTTATCCAATTTTCGATTACCCTTAAGAAACACACTGATATCTCTATAAATAAGCTCGAGATCAGAGCTTCACTCTTAACTTCCTTAACGGTCTTTTGTAACAACTTCCAAGCTTGATAATCTTGAATGTGATGTAAAAAACACCGTCCTAAGCTTGCTTCAAGTTAAACCAGCTCCTGAATGACTTAAATTGAACCAACTCCAATTGTAGAAACCCAAACCTTTTAATGCTTAATCAATAATCCTGGTAAAGCTTGTAAACCGGAAATTAAAAAATGGTTTCTCTAAACCACATTCCAACAACTAGGAGTGTGATTTTGACAAATTTTTGGTCTGAGTTTTGGTAATTTCTTTTTATGAAATGTTAAATTAATTAATTAAAGAGATTTTGACAAAGTTTTGGTATGAGTTTTGGTAATTTCTTTTTATGAAATGTTAAATTAATTAATCAAAGAGATAAAATGTATTATTTACAAGTGTTTGATTATGAAAAATAAGAAAAAATACTTTTAGGTGAGGTGAATGTTCAAAAGTGCCTCCTTAAAATATGTTGTTAGAAAACTCAGTTGGATAAAACTAGCAACAGGAAAAAGAGTACAACATTTGAACACAACTTAAAAGCAGAGAAAGAGAATAGCCACAATAAGCTAGTCAATATCAAGTGCAAGATAGACCTAGGTGTGATGTAGAGATAGCCAACGTTGGTGAAGCGCATGGAGAGGTGAGTCGGTGGTGTAGCGGAGGCTTGTGAAGTGGTCCGCTATGCAACGTGTGATTTGGCTCTTGATGTAGGAAGCATAATGATGGGGGTTTTTGGTGATGCTGACCATTTCTTTCACGCAAAAGGTGGTAGGTGGTGGCTTTGAAGCACAGTTTGAGCAAGATGACATCTAGGGAAGATATTGTACGAAGGTGTAGCGATACGAGGGATCTGGTCCAGTCTGGCTTAATGCGCGAGCAAAGAATAACAGTTGTTAGATCGGATCATACAATGAAACTATGAAGGCAAGCAAAGAAAAGGTGATCATGAGTCTCGTCCAGTTCATCACATAACATGTGGATAACCTGTCAAAAACTGCAAGCCAAGAAATAAACGCATAACAAGGGAGGAAACCAAATAGAAGAAGACCATGGTTTTTTAGTGTGAGAGGTACTTATTTACTTCCATGCATGAGAGGAATAGAAAGTTGGCTTGAAAAGATCTGAATTATGGTGCTAGAGCACTACATTCGGAGCATCGGTTGGAGAGGAAAGTGACAGTCGTGTTAGTTGGTCATGGAGGTGACGTAAAGCTAGAACACACGATCTACAAATAGACTAGTGGTGTTAATTGGCAGCAACCACTACAATGGCATGCCGAGGAACACCAAGTTCCCTAATGGCCGCACCACTGGTTAGCGCAATCAGAAGGCTATGTGTTGACCTGTCCTTAAACCATAATGACATATTGCGACCATTACCTATGTTGTAACGCAGGATCTGAGCTGCCATATGACGAATATTGAGTAGCTTTTACCATATCCATGAGTCGCGAGTGCTATTAGGAAGATCCCAAAAAATCGAGCCACGAATGAGGTAATGTTTTGTCTATGCCACCCATAGCGAACTTGTATTTTAAAATAAATGTCAAATGAGAGCAAGAGAAAAAACAAGATAAGTATCCTCAAGTTTACGAATACCGAGACCCCATATATCTTTTGGTGTACAAACGTCATTCCAAGCTATCTTTTCCATGTGATAAGATGATGGAGAGATAAACTATAAGAAGTTTCTACATAGGCTATTTATCTCTTGTATGCAGAATTTTGGTAAGCGGAATGTCGATTGCTAGAAGTTAACCATACTAACTGCCACCAATTTGATCAGCTGCAACATGCCAGCATAGGACATAAATTTTGTAGCCTAAGATGTCATCATATTTCTGAGTCGGTCTTTCAGTGGGGAACAATCAACAGGATTTAACCGCTTAGTAGTCAAAGGTAAACCGAGATAGCGGATTCGTGAAGCTTCTCGCCATTATGATCTTCAATCGGTTAGCTAAAATTTTGGATATCACCTTGTAAATGATATTACAGTAGGATGTATGCCTAGAATCCCTAATAGTTTGTTGGTTTTTTTTATTTAGGAATGAGAGAGATCAATGTTGCATTTATATCGCGTGGTAGGAAACCATAGATAAAAAGATTGAACTACGGCTATGAAATTTGGCCCAATGAGTGACCAAGCCGGTTTACAAAATTTTGTGGTGAAATCCATCAGGACCCGTAGCTTTATTCGAAGACATGGCAAAGATAGTGGCTTTGATTTCAGAATCCAAAGTTGGTTGACATAGAGAATTAACAGTGATGGATGAGCAACGATAGGTAATGAGATCGTCAAGTGTGTGAGATGGGATGGGCGTTGGCTCATGAACATGCTAAAGAAAGATCTTGGAGTGGTTTGCAGCCGCCTCCTTGATTGAAGGTAAGTTCGTAATCGGCACGCCTGTGTCGAGGATTATGCGTTTGATTGAGTTACAAGCATATATGAAGCTGGCAACGCGATGGAAGAAGTTGGTGTTGTGATCACCATTACCGAGCCAATGGATTCTTGACTTTCGCTGGTATAATATCTCCTCAGCACGAGCTAAAAAATTTCATTGTTGTGTTGTTATAGCCTCCGCTTCTAGGATGTTACATGTTGGGTTCAAGAGGTCATGTTCCTTACAAGCACAAAGGTGATCAAAAGCTAAACGAGTTTTATGAGATATATCATTATAAACAGTCTAGTTGAGGTCACGAAGAACAAATTTTAGAGCCTTAAGCTTGGAGTGAAACAATCGCAATGCCATTCTAGATACGAATAATGGCGGAGTGGAGTGCCAACCTGAATCAACAACCTGTGTAAACAAAGGATGGTCAATCGCAAAACAATTAAATCTAAAAAGTTTATGAATGGTAGATGTAGGGGCCAAGAAATGGACAACACAACGAGCATGATCGAAAAACCCGTTAGCTTCGAAGACCATATAAGATTATGAGTACTTAGCAAACAAAGTATCGTTGATGAAGGCTCGGTCTAACTTTTTTCCAATCGGATTAGCTTGGCGGTGATTCCACCAAATGAAGTGTAGACCAACATAAGTCATATCCGTGATATCATATTGAGATACAAAATCTTGGATTGAAGCATTCTTATGCGCATTGTATCAGGGGAAAGTAAGTGCTCCGAGGAAGACAAAATCTCATTAAAATCTTCGAAGATGATCCATGGAATGGGTATTGGACCGTAGAGACTGCGACTCTCACAAAGGATTCTCACCAAAATTGAACACGGTCGACCTGAAAATTAGAAGCATAAACACATAAAATCAATACAATATCACCATTTGATAAAGTGACAAGGGAAGTGATTAGCTGGGCTGTAGTGAGCAAAGGAGTAACGACGACATCATCACGCCAACATACCCAAATACGACCCAAACGATGAGCAGAGTAGTTGTGGACGACCTGCCAACCTGGCATGGAAGTATGCAAAATACGAGAAAAATTATCAATCTGGACACGAGTTTCTAATAAACAACCTAATTGAGGTTTTGTGGAAAGAATCCATTGCCAGACAATATTATTTTTAAATGGTTGATTGAAACCCTTTGTGTTCCAAGAGAATAGCAACATAAAATTAGTGTCTTCGTGAGGACACCGATGATGGTTTTTTGGTTGCTACGTGTTTAGAAAGCTTGCGCGAGGATGCCATTACGAGTTGTTCTTGGTGTTTTGCTTTTGGAAAAAGGGTTCGCTGCATTTCTTCAATTTCTAGTGCCGAGCTGACGGTCCTATAAATCTGAAAACTCATATTTCAAAGTTGTACTTTGAGATTTAGGATCTTGTTGACAAGGGTGCCTAAGGAGGGACCATGAGTGATAGTTACAGGGATATAGTTCGAATGGTGGATCCGATAATTGTGCGTCGTGTTGTTGTGGCCAAGGGAGTGTTGAAAAGATTTGGCCTAATGATTCGAGCGATGCTCGTCATTTGTTGGCTGTCATCACCATGTTGAACCTTGCATGAAATTCTCTCGCCTTGTTTGTTTGGTTGTTGAAACGATGTAGAATGGTTTGGGTGGT
Source organism: Iberis pinnata (assembly GCA_900406425.1). Classification (NCBI taxonomy): domain Eukaryota; kingdom Viridiplantae; phylum Streptophyta; class Magnoliopsida; order Brassicales; family Brassicaceae; genus Iberis; species Iberis pinnata. Next base: position 17,982 of record OVBE01001359.1, on the reverse strand, counting down.
TTTAGTCTGGAGATTTCCATGCTTATCTTGTTGGCTTTTGTTTTGCTAATTTTGTGTAAGTTGTTCTTTGTTGGTTTCTTCAGAGTTTTTCTATTAGGCTTCGTTTTTGTATGGCTAACTCGTGGATTTCATTCAAAAGTTAATTCTTACAAATGACACCAACTGTTGAAATAAAGTCATGCTGGTTTTACTTTTACCCAACTTTTTGTAGTAACTAAGACACGAAAACGACGCTGGACGGAAAGACAGAGAGTTATCAAAAACACAAACTATTATTATGAATCATTTAAACACTTTTACAAAGCTGTTTAATCAGATTTATTCAACATCCACACTTGGATTTGAGACTGACCAATTCTTAATCTACCCAACTCTCTTCACAACAATAGTTGTGATGCACTCTTTGTTCACTCACCAATGAACCCTAAAACCTAGACCTTGAACTTCTCCTTTTCTCTTTTGAGAAAACAAGTCTCTGTTTTTTTTTTTTGTGCGTTGAATGCATAAACGTCCTGCAATTTTTCTTCAAGACTTTATCTATTCAACTCTCTTGATCTTCTCCAACAAATGTATTTCCAATATATTCTCTCCAAGATCTACTTAACCACTTTAGTTAATATCCTTTTTCTTGAGATATTCAACTAAAATTCCTTTTTCCTTTATTCACGTCAACATCTTTTCCTCCAAGATATTTTGTTGACTTTTTCAACGTTATCAATACTTCTTCTTCTCCACGTCGTCTATACGTGTTTCTTCAAACTCAACACTTTTATCTTAAACTTGTCCTTAAAAGGTTTCTTTTATCTTGTTTAGTTTTTAGTTTGTGATCTGTTTATCCTCTTTAATCATTTGTTTTGTCTTAGGCTCAACTATTTTCCTGTCGAAGTCAATTTCTCCGGTAGCTCTGGTTTGATTGGACTTGTCTTTGGGCCTCAAATTTTGGGCTCTCTTGTTAGTCAGTGGGCTTGTATCCTTTCTCGTCTCACTGTACATCCAACGATTCCGGTTTCGCTCGATACTGTAGCGAATATCCCTTCTTCCCATAAAGAAAACCTCTAATTCTCTAAAATTATAATTGTAACGTGGAGACAAGCATTTTATTAATCTATAAAAATACATAAAATTAAATTTAATTATTTTGTCAAATGTTGGTTAATCTTTACACTAGACTGATTCGAAATCAACAAAATTTTAACATTTTATACTGCTTATTAATAATAGAATGTATTTTAAATGTAATTTTAATACATACCTTAGAAATGCGATTGTATTTGATAGTTGCGACAGATTATTTTGGTCAGCTAATTTGTGAATAATGACACATTAGTTTTTAACTTTTTTTTATATTGTAATAAAACGAAATGCGATAGTTTTGAGTATAATTAAGTTAGGGGAAAAACATGTAAAGCCCACAAGACGAGATTTCTCCCTTTCTAACGGCCGCCTCCTCTCTCTCTCTCTCTCGTCGGAGATTTCACATTTCCGTAAGAAATCTCGAGATTTCGTATAACTCCAAACATCTCGGAACTCTAATTTGATACGTCTACTTAAGAATCCAACTTACCCAAGGCTTCTCTCGATCCTAATATGGCGACAGAAGCCACAACTGCATCCAAATTTCCTGAATCAGATCTCCTTCCTATCCCTCAACCACCAGATTTTCATCCAGCGATTGTCGTTCCAGCTGCAACCACTGGTCTTCGATTCTGGCAGCTCATGGTAGCTGGTTCCATTGCTGGCTCCGTCGAGCACATGGCTATGTTTCCTGTGGATACCGTCAAGACCCATATGCAAACTCTTCGTTCATGTCCGATTAAGCCCGTTGGAATCCGGGAAGCTTTCCGTTCGATTATCAAAACGGACGGACCATCGGCTTTGTATAGAGGTATTTGGGCTATGGGACTCGGCGCCGGACCTGCTCACGCCGTCTATTTCTCCTTCTATGAGGTCTCTAAGAAGTTTTTATCTGGTGGAAACCCTAACAACTCCGCTGCACATGCGATCTCCGGAATATTCGCTACAGTATCGAGCGACGCCGTTTTTACTCCTATGGATATGGTTAAGCAGAGGCTGCAAATTGGGAATGGGACTTACAAGGGAGTTTGGGATTGTATCAAAAGGGTAACGCGAGAGGAAGGTTTTGGAGCTTTCTATGCTTCTTACAGAACGACGGTGCTGATGAACGCTCCGTTCACGGCTGTTCATTTTACGACGTACGAAGCTGTTAAGAGGGGATTGAGAGAGATATCGCCTGAGCACGTCGGTGGTGACGAGGACGAGGAAGGTTGGTTGATATTTGCAACTGCAGGAGCAGCCGCTGGTGGCTTGGCGGCTGCTGTTACTACTCCACTTGATGTTGTCAAGACGCAATTGCAATGTCAGGTGAAATTTGAAATCTTTAATCACTGTCAATGTGATTATCCATTAGCATAGAATCTTGAGCTTTGTGAGCATGAAACTCGATAAATGTGTGTAGGATTAGTTCTATCAGATGAAGATTGTCCTGGTTATGAATCTAGTGAGAGCACATTTCATGTTGTGTGGTTCTTTCAGTGATTACCATGTAGCTCTAATAAGTTGTGGTTTGAAATTGTTTGAGCTTTTGAGGTCGAAGAAAGATTAAACTATTGGCAACTAAAGGTGTAGAATTTAGTATGATTCCAAGGCCATGACTGTTTTCTGTTGAGCTCGAGCTTTCCCAGGGGTTTAAAAGTGGCAAGCTTTGGTCTTTTTATGGAATGTATGAGCTATGTTTCAATACAAATGTCAGTTTAAGGAGTAGAATCTTTAGCAATTCAGTATTTGTTCTGGTTCAGGCAAACTTTGGCGGGTAGCCATGTCATATGATTCAGGTTGTTCTGAGAATTTATCTGTGGTGGTGTTTCAGGGGGTGTGTGGTTGTGACCGCTTCAAAAGTGGTTCGATAAGCGATGTGTTCCGTACAATTATAAAGAAAGATGGTTACAGAGGACTTGCGAGAGGATGGCTACCAAGAATGCTATTTCACGCACCAGCAGCTGCGATCTGCTGGTCCACCTATGAAGCTGCAAAATCCTTCTTTGAAGATCTCAATGGAAACTCAAACGCAGCTTGAAGATATTACAAACATGCGTTTGGCTTATTTGCTTGTGCCTGTTTCAGGTAAATTGGTTCGTCGTAGAATTACTGGTTGTTAGGGTTAACACTTAGAGAGATCTTTTGGTTGTATAATAATAATCTCTTTTCACGTAATAATGTTGTAAGATTAGAGTTCCAACCACTGAGGCGTTTTTGCGTTGATGAGAGAAATTTTGTATTTTTGTTTGTTTTATGATGAATACTGAAAGAAATAGATTTTTGAAAGAGTTCGTTACGCAATATCTTTCTTCTTTGATAGCATTGGGTTGTGATATAGATTGAAAAACACATTCTTGATTGTTTAACAGTCCACTCTATTTCTTTGATAAAATCTATGAAACAATGAGAAATAAGACAGAAAGAAAGTATAATGAGAAAGATCAGACAAAACCATAATAGACACGTAGTACCTCCTGCTATTTACGGAATTAAAGATGAACTCAGAAACTTCTCTTATTAGCCATAAATCCAAATGTCTGAGAACTCATCTGTCAAACATGATTTTTTAGAACTTGTAAGCTTCATTCCAGAGAGGACAGTTACAGTTAAAGCTCTGCTTAGGTCAAGATGCATTTACATGGATTCAGAATTATCTACCGCAAAATCCATTATTGTTTTAGTTAAATCTTACCTGGACTCTTGCTTCAACTGCATATGGATACTTCAGTTAATAAATAATAATCACCCTTGTGGTTGTAAGATATTGACGTTGCATGGTTTTAAGAAATAATATATTTACTGAACGCCTTGAACAACAAGCACCAGTGGTCTAGTGGTAGAATAGTACCCTGCCACGGTACAGACCCGGGTTCGATTCCCGGCTGGTGCATTTGAGCTGTGAGGATATTGGCATTCAGCAATGGTTGGGTCCATTGCCTTATTCTGAAATCAGATGATATCGCCGCAATACTGAGCTCTAGTTTTTTCTCCTTTTTAAAGAAACTTCTAAGATTAATTTTAAAATTTCAAACTCAGTTAACGTGTCAAAATCAAAGAGAAGCAAACCCAAAAACCAGTGTTAAGATTTAGTTGCCTTACAACAATCAAGTGTTCGCCTCAGTAAAAAGAGATCTCATTACATTTCGTGCAAAGTGTCATATATATATTCCATACAAAACTTTGAATTCCAAACTACTCAAACACCAGAAATACTCCCACAACCATAAGTTTTAAATTATACCAAATACAAGAACAAAGAAGCTAGCCAGAGTCTCAAGCACTGATGTTTTCAACACTTGCGCTTTTATCTACTCTTTTAAATATTCCTGCTATTACCTTTCCCGGTCCCAATTCATAGCTGCTTTTAAGTCCTTTGGATAAGAGAGTCTTTACTGTTGTCTCCCATTGAACTGGAGATGTCACCTGCCATTTCAACACTCTCTTGAGTCTTTGTTTGTTCTAAAATTAAAATAAAAAAGTTATCCATAGCTGTCTGGGTATTGATTTTAGAACCTGGCGTGCAAGTATCTTCTTGATTGTCTCTGGATCTGCATGAGGCTGTGCATCGACATTTGAGATCACTGGTATCCTTGGACTTCTGATTTCTGTTGCAGCCAACGCAGCTTCTAATCTCGAGACTGCTGGTTCCATGAAACTTGTGTGGAAAGCACCTGCAACAGCTAGTCGCACCTACAGACCCAACCACTAACAATCATGCTTCTTATATAGCCTTGAGGAAGACAGTATAACATAAGATCATGGAAGTAGAGAGAATGAGGATACCGTCATTCGGGCCTTGAAGGATTTAGCTTTGGCTTCAACAACTTCAATTCCCTTAAGACCTCCAGATACTGCGTAATTACCCTGTAATAGCAGACCGCATAATCGAACGTGAAGTTGATTTTATATAAGTCCAGAATCCAAAAGATCCATGAAGGAGGTAGACATACCGGACATAAGTAATTTGCAATCTGAACTTTGTCAGCATCATCTACTTCCTGATTTGCTGCATCACACAACTCCTGAACCTTATTTGAGTCCAACCCTATGATACTAACCATGGCACTCTTAGCCGCATCTGCAGCAGCCTGAAAAGGCATTTCATCATTAACTTAAGTTATTAAACAGCTGTTTGAAGTTCTGATAAGTAAGGTCACTACAAAATTCAGCAAAATCACAAAATCAACCTAAATTTGACATAAACGATGAAGTATTATAAAATAGAACTCAAAAATTCTTACCTGCATAGCTTCTCCTCTAAGTTTTACAAGCTTAAGCCCATCCTCAAAGCTTGAGAGTAAAAGCAGTAGCAGAGAAAAGAAGAAATTTAATAAAGACCATTCACATATGTAAAAATGGAACAAAGTAACATGCTTTTTACAATAATCTTTGAAAACCCAAAATTACTACCACAATCTTTCGACTAAAAGTATATTGATTCACTAGGATACAATGGACTAAGTCATTTGTAGTAATTTCAGTATCTTAGAGACATGAGTCAGTGTTGTATGATTTACTAACCTAAAGGCTCCAGCAAATGCAAGAGCAGTGTACTCTCCTAAACTGAGACCACAAGTCACATCAACTGAGTCAATTATTTGTTGCCCACCTTCACGAACACGGAGCAATTCAACTGCTGCTAAACTTGTGACATAAATAGCAGGCTGAGGAAAAATAAAGAGACCATAAACCATATTGTCACATACATGAATATCATAAAATACTAAACCGAAAAGATTTAATTCTGTTAAGATATAGGTGACAAGAAAAAGATAATAGATCTTAACATGTCACAAAGCAAAGTTACAAAGATGAGATCTAAAAGGAAGATACCTGGCTTATGACAGTGGAATCAAGCTTGTCTTTTGGTCCATTAACACAAATATCCAGAAGATCATACCTGAATGCCAACCATATGGTTTATTCATTCACTAAGTGAAGAAAACAGAAAAAAGGTTTCAAGAACAGGACATACATACCCCAAGATACTGTTAGCTTTCTTATACAATTCTCCTGCTGCTGCAACACTTTGAGCCTCTTTGCCCATCCCTACTGCTTGAGCTCCCTAAAATATTACAAATTTATCAGAATGTGATAACAAACTCATCTTTGCCAATTACTATTTACTTTCAAAATCAAATTTACTTAATGCACAGGACCTTACACTACATTACATTACAATACAATACAATCAGATTAACCAGCAAATGTGAAACCTGAACAAATGTTTCAATGTTAGACTCTACGCCGAATTAAAATTCTGGGCATTTCGAGATTTCCGAAATTGAGGCGAAATTAATACACTTTTGATATTAGAATGCACAATTCTAGTGTCAGAGTATCTGAAAACTCAGATTGATGGAATCGAGACGATGCAATCCAATTTCCAGTTAGTGAATTGGAGAAAAAGGATACCTGACCGGGGAACAGAAAAGCAGAGCTAGGTTTGTAATCGGCAAACAAAGAGTCGTTAATAGTAGTAGATTGTGATCCAGCGGAGACGCTCATGGAAACAATAGATCGACTGCTATTCTTGACGGGGAAGCAGAGGGAGGCATTTTTGGAAGAGCAGAGATTGTTGAGAGATACGGAAGGGAGGAGCAAGGAAGAGGCGGCAGTGGTGGCCATGGTGGTGGAGGAAGGAGGGGTGCGCAGGATAAGAGAATGATCAGGTATGGTGCGTAGGATAGTACGGTGAAGCAGTGAGCGCATTCAGATTTAAGAAGCTCAAGCGGAGTTCACGATGATGGTAGATGGAGGTAGNTTTTTTTTTTTTTTTTTTTTTGTTTTTTTTTAATATAAAAGAATGGGAAAAGTATGGTGAATATTATACTCCATAAATAACTCTCTTAGGGCATCTCCAGAGATACTTATTAAGTATCTCATCAATATTTTAATAATATTTCTATTACATTTTACATTGAGAATTCTACACTAAATTTGGATCTCCATTCATAAGATACTCATTGAATATCTCAACAATAAAATATTAATATATTTATACAAAAGTTTTAGTGTTGAAAAGAAAAAAACTAATAGATATAGTGGTTTGTGATAAGAAGAAGATATGAAATCTATCTTTAGAAAAAAATAATTTTATAAAATTTTATGATATATTTTCTACTTTTAAATTCTAGATATAAAAAAATATTTATTAAATTGTGAAAATATTATTAAGTAGTATTATTGAACTTATTTTAATTAGTATAAATTAAAAAAATAATATATAATTTTAAATTATGCAAAATGGAACTTGATGAATAGATAATTTTATTTTATAAAATTTTGGAAAAAGTAAAAAAATAAATAACAACATATAAATGATTTAAATGACATTTTAAGTAAATGGGTGTTAAAAAAATTATATGAAAAACATAAAATCATGACATGAAGACATGTGGCATTAAAGTGGGAGTCTCAAGAGTTTCTCAAGATATCTCATCTCATATAAGTTTCTCACCTCTCTCTTAATTTTTTTATTTTTTTCTTTTTCTTTTATTGTGAGAACTCCATCTAGAACTTTGCAATGGAGATGTCCTTATAGGCTTTGAATGGGAGACCCGGAGCTGGGCAATTTTTAACGTTTGCAGAGCGAATTTAGACAAAGTTACTATTCAACCTAAATTGGTATTTTGCGGGATGGATTTTGCCAAAAACAAAAGCGGGGTGGATTTGTACCCAAAAAAAATTCTTTGGTTACAAAAAAATAAAACGGATTTGGTAAAATATTAGCTAAAATGGTGCGGTTTAAGTGCGGATTTGGTTTGTTGTTTTTTGTGTCACACTCTAAAATATTAAAAGTATTTAGTATAAATTAATAATTATTATAGTATATATGTAATATTTTTAAGTTTTATGTTAATATCACTATTTACTTTTGTAGTATTTAATTTTTAAAAAATATTTTATTTTAAAAATGTAATAAATTTAAAATAGATTTAGAACATTTAAATCCTAGAACCTTAAAATTAAACACTAATTGTTTCAAAACCAAACTCAAACTCAAAATTTTACTATTCAAAACCAATTCTGCACCGCAAGTAACGTTATCATTCAAACATAATTCTGCACCGCTTATTTTTATGAACCTTCTGTTTTCTACAAAAATCGCACTACCCCGCTAATTTTTTTTACTCGCACCACTTGATCCGTTGTCACCATTTGAAGTCATAACATATACCATAAACGACGTTATTTAGAACAAATGTCATATGCCACATCTCACTACATTACCTACCTATTCTTTGTTTGTCTTTGCAAATGAAAAAAATCAAAAAACTAAATAAAAAATCAAAAAGCATTTGAAAACTGACACACCATATTTTTCATTTAATTTATCAGTAAACTCAACACATCTCTTTTTCTCTCTCTCTTTTTCGCCATTGTTATTTTTCCAAGTTTCTTCCGATACGATTTCGGCGCCATAAACACAAATTCCATGTCATTTAATTTGAAAAAACAGACCTCACCAAGACTTAAGAAAAAACACTTGAGTCGACCCCCTCAAAAGCTGCCGACCAAGCGAACTATAACGCAACAACGGAGAATCAAAGAAAAACTTATTGATGCATGGTCGTCTTTGGTTCAGCAGACTTTAAGATGCCCAAGAAAAACATCGTAATTTCAGGACCAAACCAGTGGTGCGAACCGGTGATTCTTAAAAAAACAATATTTTTAACAGTTTTCGGAAGCCGGGGAAAAGTTTGTCTACTGGAGCACCGCTTATCCTACTTCGATGGACCAAATCGAAGCGCAGATAAAACACCATGTCCACCAGATTGTTATAAATCTGCCAACACCAGATCTAGAAAGGAAAACATATCGAATTATTGTCCACCAGGCTCGGAAAGAATCGTCCACAAGAAATCGTCCATAACAAAGGGCAATCTTGTTCACAAACAGCAAATGTCCACCTCCTTGACTCGAAAATGCCAAGTCCATGACTCCAAGCAATCTTATTGACCAACAATTAGTAGAACACTAGATACGGAGCCCACGCTATGCGTGGGTTTTATAAAAATAGTTTTGTTACGGTTTATGTGATTAATAAAATTTATTTAAATATTGTTTTAGATATTTAAAGTGATATATANATATATATATATATAAATTTATGAAATTTATTTATCATGGTTAAACTTCATATTTTAAGTAAAATATCTCAACTAAATTAAAACATTAAAATTTTAAAATTGTAAATCTAAAGAAATTGATCTATGATGTCCAATTATTTGTATTTAAATGTTATATTTTTCATTGTTTTAATAATTTATTAGTTTTTTTAAATATGCAAATTTACATTACAACATTTATTTTGTCATAGTTTAGGTTATCTGTATTAGTAAATGTTTGTGCTTTAAATATTTATTAGTTAAATACAAAGATATATATATATATATATATATTGTAGTGGTCTAATAGATGTTGTTTTGTAATTCAAAGTATTTATTAATCAAAATTTTGACAAAATAAAAATAAAAATAAATATTATGCAATTTTATTATTTAATGGTATATGCATTTGTATGGTATAAACCATTCATAGTTTTATTAGCTTTAGGAGATAATAAATCAATAAAAATCTTATATTTTATTAAATACTAATATTTTTAGCAATAATTTATTACGTTTTATTTATATTTAATATATATATATAGTATATTTTAAGAATACATGTAAAATATATCCAGTTAAATATCTTAGAAGATTTAACTATATTCATTAATAAATTTACATATAATATCATTCGACTAACTATTGCTTAATTTGTTTTCATTTAGTTCGTAATAATATTCGAGAGAGGATTTTCCTCTTCTCGGTTTCCTAAAAAAAATATTTCTTGAATTTACTATTTTAAGACCATACATAATATACCTTATTACCATTCAAAAAGTAAAATTCCATTTCTCAAATCACATTCTGATACTTATTAAAAGTTTATATGTACAATTATTATTGCCTCTTTTTCTCACATTATTAATTATTGTCTCTTTACGAATAAAATATTATCAATATTAAATGTTTACATTTCGTATTTTTATGTTTTTTTATTTATATTTAAACATACGAAATTTTATTAAGATAGTTTAAGATCATTATAGGTTAGTTTTTTGGATTTTAACAAACTATCTTTCATTTCTCATAAGATATCGTAAACAACTCATGATATATGTTTTTATAGTATCTTTCTTAAGTAATTTTATTAATTAGCAATATATATTTTTACTTAACGTAGACGGAAAAAATTATTCATTAAGTAGTACATGTAACCTTTTTTATATGCTATGAAACATTTTCTTCTTTTTTTGGGATCTGATCGTAAATCTTAAATCAATTGAACTCTTTTTTCATAAATCAATTGAACTTGTACAAATTCACAAATGTTTATTTTTTTAAACAAATGACTCCTCTGAATTAACTGAGGTGGTCAATCTAAAAACTCCAAACACTAATTGAGATGGCCACATGAGAAGTATGTACAATTCTGTTTTTTTTTTATATGAACACAACTGAAAATATAACATTGATAGTACAATTTATAAAGTTATGACAAATCAACAAAAATCACCGGAGCTTATTACAACAACTTCCAAAAATGGAAGCAAAATAAAAGATGATCATGAACCCTAAAAACATACTTAGTCCTATTCTCCACTACTTTGTTTATTATTTCACTTTAACACACATATTTGGCAACTAAGTACATAAATGAGGAACTTTTACATTTATATAATTGAAGTCAAGAACTTATCTGTACAACAGAGAAACAATCTGGTTGTATATTTTCACCTTCAGGATGTGCTCTATGTGACTCCAATAATTTTGAATGGTGAAGATGGCTTATTAAGAGTAACACATACTGTAAGCTCATAAACATAAGAAGGTTGTAGACTATTTACCTCCATGTCTTTAATTGTAGCTTCATTTGCAGTAATGGATTCTTTGTCATATGGAGACATATCCGTGGGAATCACTAGTATTTAATATTCCTACCCAGGAACATCACAACCAGGAGATAAAACGACAACAAAACATAAACCATACATGAATACATCCCATGCCATGAAACATTTATCTTATGGTAAGAACTGTAAAAATCTCTCACGACATACATACGTACAGAGTTTTTCAATTCGATTATACTGTTTTTTATATGATTATTACAGTGAGAGATGCTTCTATGTGGTACTTACCCAAATTGTGATAACTTCAAAAAGAGCTTTAGTATAGTCTTTATAGAATGCCTCCTCATCCTAAGAGTAGTATTAGAAGCAATAATATATCAGATAAGCTAAAGGAGAGTGATGAGATGATGAGTTGTCTAACTAAATTCAACATATTTCTCAACGAATGGAAGAAGGAGAGGATTTAAGAGAACAACCTTGTCGGTTGGTAGTTGAAGAAGCCCTTTTTACCCAAGATACCCTTACACCTCCCGAATGCATCCATGATAGTCATTAAGATGGTTTGATTTTCTTTGATGCTATTTAACCTCATTTTCTCATATACCTCCATTATCTTCTCAAGATCATTCTCTTTCGTATAAGTGACTATATTGGGTTCAAAACCATCTACTTTTTATCCTCTTAAAGAATTTTTTCGGCACCTTCCATGTCTGAAGCATTCACATAAGCTGATAACATAGTTGTATAAGAGTAGAGATCCGGGAAAGATTTGCAAAGGTATTATGTGATTTATGACCAATCTAAAACATAGAAGCAAAACACTATAGTAGTTCACATGATGGAAATATTCTTCACTTTTCGCATCACATACTTTTAAAGAAGGTATATTTTCATCAAGTAGAATGTTATAAGCTTTATCCGTCAGCCTGACCAACAATATAAACATTTCGTCGAATCTGTATCAACAACAATTAGCAAAAAGAAATAGTTGTTGGAAACTGAAAACTAACCTTACACCAGCATCAAGCATCTCTTCAAAAACTGATAATGCTTCTTCGTCTCTTGTGACTTTTTGATATGCTTTGATAAGTAAAACATAACTTACAACATCAATTTGAAGACCAAATCTTTGCATCTGAAAAACTAAACATTCAGTTAAAAGATAAATCACTACTATTACAGGCCAAGACATATCTTGACGGTGTTTCTAGCATGTAATAATTACTTGAAAGAAATGACACTCAGATCACCTGGTCATAGATCTTAGAAACTTTTATGTACTTACTTTCAAAGGACAAAAGGCTATTGTAAGTGACAGTAGACTTTGGAAGGCCTTATCTTGAAGTAGTTATGTGGTAAATTATAGATGTTGGTCTCTCTAAGTGTACCTTGAGTTGTTCCAAGATTCATAGCATTTTGAAATTCTTCAAGCAGAGGTGTCTAGAACTTTTTTTAAATCTTGAGCCTTGAAAATAGATAATTCGACAAAAATCAAGATTAAGATATCTCACAAACAAAACTCATTTGGTACCAAAGAAGAGCCACAATTGCATCAAAGATGTAATTAAGATTAAAGTTTCTGCTATGTACCTGCATATTCATCATTAACCAAGTTCATTTAGTTAAAAGTTTCCAAATTTCTCTTTTTAGGTTTTTCTAAGTTTAAGTTTGGCAACTGAGTAAACATGGAACATGCATAGTACTAACTGATTTCTTACCTAGCTGCTATAAAATGGCCTTACTTTCCCATCAAGAAATTATTTTCTTTTCAACTATGTGAATTTATAATCGTCCTCTGAAATTGAAGAGATACCACCAAACGTTAAGTTGATCTCCTCATCACATGGAACCACATATTTGACTTCAACAGCTTTGTAGGAAAGCAAGTTAGATTTATTTCTCATCATTTCAAAGCTTTCTTCAAATTCGCTTGACCAATTATACGTGGAATCACTCATGTGATTAAAACTCTGTTGAAAATCTCATTATTTGTATGATTTAAAAAAACAAACATATTTTAAAAACATGGAAAGATTTGTCACCTTGTTTAAATATGAGGATTATGGGGAAACAATGTTTCCAACTGATGTAATGTAAAGTTGCAGAGATCATTCATATCAGTTTGACAAAAGTTATCAGAGTCGCCATCAGGTGAACATAATCCTGAGTTATTTGACTTCTCTGGGTATACAATGCATCTTCTCAAGCTGCGTAGGAGTTATCTCGACGTTTATCTTCAAAACTAAATCCCTTGACACCAGTGGAGTCCCCTTTTGTTTCTTTATTTGTATATTATATATATAAGAAGGAGACGAACTATGAAGGAGAGTAAGCGAATTATATCTGCATATATGAAGAACCTGCACGAGTCGATGTATGTAAGTTTTGAGTATAGGTCTCTGAAATAGAAGAGGAAGAAATAAGAACACTTTTCTAAGTTCTATTTCTATGTATACCGAGTGAGAATGACTTGTTCGCGTTTCAACTTGCCTGTAACCCACAGACGACAATTTGATCACCTTCATGAAGTACACCATTTACCACCACAAAATCAATTGTTGTACCATGGCCTTCAATAACTTTGACGTCAAGGACAGTACAATGTTTAACCATTTTAAGAAAAAATAAGTGTTTTCATACTGAAGTAGAGCATAAATTATTGATAGAGATGACGTATGTAAGTTTCTCAACCATTCTTTCCCCACTGGAATAACAAACCCACTGGAATATCAAGAGCTAAAGTTAAAAAACTATTTAGGATGGAAGAGTTGTCTGTTGAGCCTTAAATTATAAACAATAAACATAAATTCGTACCTTGTAGCACTCGTAGGAACACACTGAAAGTTTCTCCCATTTCTTTATTCTTGTAATAAAGATCAGTGTTGAGTTCTACCTCCTTAAATTGGGTTATAATCTGAAACAGTAAAGAAACACCATAATTTGAATAAGCGTACATAAAGTTAAGTTTATCTCTTTCACAACAGAACTATCCGCAATTCCTAATATGCTGAAAAACCTTAGTTAGCATAAAATATCATCAAACGTGAGAGAGAACCTCTGAGTATTTTGAGAAATCTCCAACCAAAGATCTCAATATCAAGGGATATGACAGAAGCTCTCTCTGTGACAATTTATCTCGCATGTGGTGTGCTGTTTTGAAATGCTTTTGATTTGTGAAAATGGAAACCATTTTCCAAGATGATTGTAAGCTATGTTTAAAGCTTTGAAAGGCTTCACTCCAGCTAAATTAAATCAATGAAAGAGAAGGTCCCCAATAACCAGAATACAACCAAAACTTGTAGTTTATCACTGATTTTAATAATCCAGAATCCACTTTGTGTTGGTTTCGAACGCCATGTAAGGTGAACTCCCAAAAACTGAGGTGAAAGATAATGAATCATTATATCAAAGAATCAAAGAAGAAGATGAATCGCAAGTTAAGTTACAAACAGAACTCTTGAAACTTTTTTAGCGGATCGATTGATCTTTCTTTGTTTTGTCGCACATATTTAGATTTTTTTACAAAAATTTAATTACTGAGCTGATGTGACAATTAGGTAGAACATGTGTAATAATTTTATTGGGTGGCTATTTATCCTAGGTGGACAGCTTAGAATTGCAAGAAGATGAAGTTTTATATAGTATAGATTAGTTTATATTGATTATCACCCACAAACACACCAATCAGGTCCACTAAGACAATTTCAAAAGGTCATGTTTCAATAATTTAAAAAAATTGGACACCGAAATTTTTCCACTAAACAAGTTCATAATCAAGTCCACTAAAATAGTAAAACATTACTGACACAGAAATTTGTCCACCATTACTACAAAAAATATTATCCATCACTAAATAAGTTCACTAAAAATATTGTCCATCCACCAAATTGCTTTTTTGAAGAATCATCAGTTCGCAAAAGCACTGGATTTGGATCCAATTCCAGCGCAACAGACTCGTAAAGAATCGTCCACAGAAGGACATGAAACGGATCAAGATCATGTCCATTAGAGAAGCCGCAAGTCTAGTGGACCAAATTTAAGATCATCGGATTTTGTCCACAAAACGTAGAAAATGATGTCCACTTCAAAAGGTGATGCTATTCAAAACAAGCAATCGTCCACAACATATCGCGATCTTGTCCACAAATAGCAAATGTCTCACTGAATCCAAGCAGTCTCACTGACCAAAAATTAGTATAACATTATAGTCTATTGATATCACCTATAAACACACCAATCAGATCCACTAAGACAATTTTAAAAAATCATATTAACAATTTTCAAAAATTAGACACCGAAATTTTTCCACTAAACAAGTTCCATAATCAAATCCACTAATATAGTAAAACATTGTCCACCATTACTACAAAAAATATTGTTCATCACTAAACAAGTCCAGTAAACTAGTAAAACATTGCCGAAACAAAAATTTGTCCACCATTACGACAAAAATATTGTCCATCACCAACATATTTACACATAAATTGTACAAGAGATTTTCATAGAGCAGCATCATCCATCTACATAATTAACTATTTCAAATTCTCAACAAAACACAATATGTCATCTTGTCTCACTACCTAATATACTATTGAAAATCTATATTAAAACACAATATATCATATTTTCCCACGAAAAGTACATGTACATAGCCCACCGTTTCAAAAATAACTTGTTCATTTTAACTAAGAAGCCTTATTACTTGCTGCTGAAGCAAGTTAAACCAAACAAACACTAAATAAAATTTTTTTTGGTAAGGTAAAAAAAATATATCTAATCATCATAAAAAAGTTACATTAAAGACTTATCTTATTTCTCGAGGTTGGCCTGCAATCTAAACCAAAATTAATAGTGCATTCACTTTCTTCTTTTTCATATAATTTAATTTTTTTCTAAAAAACATATAATCATCATTATAGCATAAATAATGCTCCATCAGAGAAAAAAAGAAAGGGAAAATCCCATTCATTACACCGGTTAAAGCGAAGTTAGTATTATCTTTTACACAGTGAGACAAACAGTAATTTATGGCATCTCGTATAAACCTAGCCATTATGGCATTTCATATAAAATTTACTGCCAATATGGCAATTATGGTAAATATCCCTAAAAAATCCATAAAATACAATATAAATTTTTATGTTTTGAAAATATTATAAAACATTGTTTAAAATTAACATTTTTGGATTTGTACTTATTAATTGGGTTGATTTTAGTTTCAATTTTGTAGGTGTAGTGATTAATTTTGGGTTTAAATTTTAAATTTATGATATTTTTAATAATATATATTTTATGATATTTTTAAGAAAATTAAGTGGATATAGTATTTTTGGAACATATATTTTTATGATATTTTTGAAAACACTAATTTTGA
This sequence comes from Iberis pinnata, assembly GCA_900406425.1. Classification (NCBI taxonomy): domain Eukaryota; kingdom Viridiplantae; phylum Streptophyta; class Magnoliopsida; order Brassicales; family Brassicaceae; genus Iberis; species Iberis pinnata. Next base: position 1,648 of record OVBE01001359.1, on the reverse strand, counting down.
TATATAATAAAAGTAACAAAAACAAATTAGAAACGATCTAACCCTACGATACTAACTAAACCGTTTTTGTTTACCTAAAATTAGTGTTCTAAAACGCGCTAGACGCTATCTAGATGGTAAACCGGTATCTAGTCATGTACGCGGAAGTCTAGGCGAAATTATGCGAGTATACAGTGTTGGAACTTAAAATTTCAAATGGATTATTACCAATGTTCTGGTGGATTTTCTGGTGTTGACGTTCATCGGAATGACCAGATATGAGTGCATCGGAAACTTTGTAACGAGCAATATAATTTGAAATATTCATTTGTCAAATTTGTGTGTTAGTTGAATGAGAAATGAAGTGTAAAGAGAGAAACTTAAACATGCATAAACACAAAAATGTTGACTTAATGTTAGTGTTGACTAAGTTCAACAAGTGGTTTTTATCCCACATTGTTTATGAGAATATTTTCTCACTAGTATATATATGGAAGAATGCATGATTATGTTAAGTTGGGTTGAGTACATTATGGTGTATTGGAGAGAGATGAGTCATCCACACGCACGCGCCGCCGCCGACCGACCGGCTCGGCGTAGGCGGGTCGTTGGATCGTTGGGTCTTTGGATCGTTGGGAATGGCCCATGTCCATGTCCATGTCTATCAAGATGTATTCTTTTAGGAGAAAATCTCTATATATTTTTATGGATTTTTGGCCCAAAGTATAATCTGTCGTCTGTTAGATTTTTTAAATTAAACCGGACCAAAACCAAAATTAATTTCGGTTCGATTTTATTTCTCTCCATCTCACGCCGAGTTCGTAATCCTAAACCGCTTCGATTGCGTTCCAAGCCCGACTCCTTTATATATTTTGACTTCCTCTCATTTACTGTATCACTTTTCCACGCACAAAATCTCTCACATAATTTTCTCGACTCCTCTTTTTCTCTCACATAAGTCTTCCCGAGATTACATTGTAGAACTGTAAGATCATANGATCATAGACTCCGAAATCGAGTGTAGCGATTCGGTTTCTAAGTGGTTGTATCCTGGGATTCTTGAATCGCACATAAACTATCACACTACGGACGACTTTAAAATTAAGGAAAGAGATCATATCTCGACTCCGCTTCGGTTTTATCTCGTTTTAAATCATTTCTATCGTATTTCTTTAATCCAGATTTTTACCATCTTACATACAATTATATATATATATATATATATATATAATATAATATTAATTTTATATTTTAATATATTATTGACTAATAAATGGTAATACAAATTTTAAGAAATAAGTATCACTTTTTTAATTTGTTTTTGTGTTCTTGTAAAAAGAAAATAAATAAGTTTTTTTGTTGGAAATTTAGTGTGTTTTTTTATGTCATTTAAATTTTACTAAAACAATTTTTTCGATTAAAAAAATATAAAAATACAAATCAGCCAAATATATGTTCCAAAATAGTACACTCCTTTATTGCATAAGTTTTTTTTAAAGAAAATTATTATTTCCGATAAAAAACAAAAAATATTATTTCAATCATTATTATATCATATTTTAAGAAATAAAAAATCTAAAATTATATACCTATTAAAAAATCGAAAATTTTCTTTTTTTTTTTTTAACGACAAATTTTATTGATAATGAATCAAGATACAATGTCATAT
>OVBE01001358.1:0-37405 GCA_900406425.1 Iberis pinnata | reverse complement strand
AAAAAAAATCTGTTCAAAAAACAATTGAACACCATCACTTTTATTTATTTATTTTTTTTTAATAAAAAACAAATCTCCAAAAAAAAAATCCAATCAAACTGACGATTACTCTTTTCTTTAAATCAAAAGTAAAAAATTCCAACATATGAAGGATTAATTAAGGAAGCAAGGTTAAAGATGATAAAAGAAATAGTTTCTCAATAACATAAAACGTTGGCTTTTAAAAAAAAAATTGCAAAAAAAACAAAGAAAACCTGATTCAAAACTTTATTATGCAGAAGCTTTTACTTCGATCCACAAGAATCGAAGGCTCTGATACCATGATAAGTTTGATGAGAGTAAGAACACATAAGTGTTTAGGAAGAATTATAATAGACTCTCATAAGAAATAAGTTACAATATGCAATGGTATTTATAGATGAATAAATAAATCTAATTTCCTAATTAAGATAGAACTAAATCTAAACAATATATTAGAGATAATGTTAAATTTTCTAATCTAAGATATTATGATATCTTCGTGATTTTATTGTTCTTCTGGAATCTTCAGATTCTGATTTGGTCGATCTCTACGATCTCCCAATAGTAATATATCATATTATTACAAACCATTACATTTAATTGATGTTTGATATTTTTTTAAAAATTACTGATATTTTTGACACGTTTTGTGCATTACAACATATATATTTCCTATTTTGTCTCTATAGTGTTGTCATTGTTTAGTTGTGATTACACAATTATTACTCAATTTCTATAAAAATAGTGAATATAATTAAGAATACATTAGCTGTCTTGTTGATACGTATTGAAAAACATCTTGTAGTTCCGTGACAAAGACGGAATATGTCATTGAAACGATAGAGATTTTACACTAAAAGAAGACTTGATGATGTAGCGATCAAATCTGCTAATACCTACTTTGCTAAATTAAGTTTGATTATTTTAGAGGAGTCATTTATTTATTTATATATATATATATATAATATTATAATTGATTAATTATTTTTTACAAAATAATCTCAATTAATTGCAAATTATTAACTATAGTCGTTTTTAGTAAAATTAATGCGTAAGACATATACACAAAATATTTTGTTTTCTATTTTCCAAATATATAATCTTGTAAAATACTAATATGTAAAGATAATTAATATTTTTCTTTTCATTACATATTTATTTATATTAATAGATAGAATCGTGTATATATATATATATCAAAATTAATTTGAGAAACCCCACATAATACCACAATATTTTATGTTTCAAGTATACCATACTGTAAATTATTCCAATATATCCTTAAAATATTTTATTTTTAAAAGTAAAACAAACATAAATATTGAATTTTTCAGGTATTATAATTAACATTTTTGGGTTTAGATGCACTCGTTTGAATTTATGGTTTAGTTTTGAAGTTGGAATGATCTTTTCAATTTAGAGTTTAGATTTAAGATTTTAAAACTAGTTTAAATTTTTGATATTTTTATAACAAAAATATATATTTTTTAATAATTAAGAGTGTGGCATATTGAAAACATAAACTAAATAGTAGTATTTGGTAAAAAAATATAATAAAGAAAAACATATAAAAAGTAAACCACAAATAGAAAAGTAACAATAGAATAATGAAAGAATTTAAGAATTAGTGGAATCAATCAAAATTTTAAGTTGAATTAGAGAATAACTAAATAGATATCAGTAAAATTTTATAAAAATCAAGTCCTCTCAATTGCCTTCGCCAGTGCAGAGCCGGCCCTGAGCAAAGCCGTATGAAACATTCGCCTACAGCCTCCATATTTTATAAGCTCATCTTCATAGTTAATAGGCCCCCAAAACTTAAAATTATATATATGTCTATTTTTTATGGCTCCGAAAACAATAAGATAAATTACAAGTCTTAATTTTTTTTAATATTGTTTCAAGCCCCCAAAATTTCAGGGCCGTTCTTGCGCCAGTGTTAATATATATATATATATATATATATATATAAAAGGATTGTGATTTCATGAATCATAAGACATATACACTTTCTTTGTTCCTCGTTTTTTTCTGTGAAAAATTATACAAGTTTACTTATGAAAATGAATATGCATTCGTATTACAATTAGATCCCCCAAAAGAAGAATATGTGTTTAAATTCTTCGACAATATGACCAACTAACTAACGGTGCATTGGATTAGTGATTTTATCTCAAAAGTTAGTTCTATGAAGTTTTTAATTTGATTTTCGGTAGAAAAATACTTTATGCCATATTATCATGTATTAGCAAAAGTTAGTCCTAGATTTAAAGAAAGATTAAAGCTGAAGGCCCGTACTTTTTGTTATAAAATAATAATAATTTGACCACCTTATGTCTTTTTATATAAAAAATGCAAGACAATACTTTTCTTTAAACGTTGGTCTTATCTTCTCTTATAGATGTTTAATCATTGCTCTTCAAACTAGGTAATGATTTCATTATTTTTTTTAAAAAGGTACAAAAAGCAACCACTCAAAATCAGAAGTTATTTTTCAAGTTTTATATCTATCTTAGTAGATGTCAGAACTTGATGGATGATGCAAAATTTTTTAAAACTTAAAGTAATTTTTTAATATAAATTCTGTAGAATCCCTCAAATCTAAAAGAGTGAACCTCATAACTCATGAGAACATTATTTAGTATCATATAAATATTATTGAGGTTACATTTGTTCCCACTTCACACACATATACTCTCTTACATATATCTCCAAACATAATCAAATCGAACTCACAAATCCATTTTCATTCTCCACAACTCTAAAACCCGAATTCACAACTCTACAATTCCTTCTTATCTCACCTTTATCACCAGTCAAAGGGTTAAGATTTCCCATTCTAATCATTGCATCAACAAACACTCCTAAGAACAAGTTCGTGTCACGACTATATTGTTCCACTAACGTTTTTGTGTCGACTCCTAGTTGTCCTGGAGTTGAGAACAGTTCTTGATCACTTTGAATCAAACCTTTACCAAATCGAAGATTAGTGTAGTATTGATTATCGAAAGTGTTTGGAGTTATGGCATCGAAGTTGACTAGAACGGTGCCGTTTCCGTTTTGAGGACATAATCGACGAAGTTCGATGAGGTAAGTTGTGTTTAGAGTTGGGTCTGGTTTATTGGTATTGTTGAAGTTGTAGAGACGAGGTGTTACAAATTGACATTGTGCTTTTCCAAATGTGTGACCACCTATATCATTTTCACAACAAAAAGTCAGGACAGATTCTGAAATTTTGGGAGTTTTAGATAAAATTTAAAAAGTTGAGTCTATTATGTCATCTATTTGTTTTTTTTTTTTGAGCCATTAAAAGAGATCTACGTATATAAAAATTCAAATTTTGGGGGCCTATTTTATATATGAACGGACTTATAAGACATGGAACTATGGGTCAATGTTTTATTGGCCTATGCTCAGGACCGGCCCTGCAAAAGGTTTAGTTACATTTTGTGTTTGACCAAAGTAATTAAGATGAATCATGTTTTGTCTTTCTTACCAACTTATTATATGATTCAAAATCACGTACTAGTTTAGATGATACAAATGTTTTTTTTTGGTTAAAAGATTTGATAGTAGAATATATTTGTTTGAAATGGTATTTTTATAAGCGGCAGGATAACTAGCTAAATAGTATTTCCATAAAATTCGCTATACTTTGTTTTTCTTCTTTTTTTTTTTTTTTTTTTTTTTTTTTTTTTTTTTTTTTTTTTTTATAACTTTGTTTTTCTTCTTTAAGTTAGGAAATGTTAGAAATCAAGATTTTAAAGATTTTTTTAGAAGTGATTCTATCAAATAGCTTATTTATTCATTGAAGTTTTTTTAGTAAATTTAATATATGACCCCATCCTCAACAAATAGAAAATGTTTGTGTTAGAATTATATAATATAAGCATAAATTAAGATTTACTTTGAAAAGGATATGAGTCAATCTATTCTTTTTTAAAATATTTAAATTGGAAGTTCGTACGCATTATGTCTACCAAACCAAATTTGATTCAACCCACTGAAAGAGACCTAATCGATCTTACTCGAAAATAATCTTATACTGTAATATTTTCGAGATTAATGGCTAGACGAGTTATTATTTTGAGAAGACGTATTATAAATATCTCATATTATTTTTTTAAGTAATATAAAAGGGATATGAATCAACTCACTTTTGCTAATTAGTTTTAAATTATAAATTTTATTTCAACAATTTTGTATCAACATTTCTTTCATTTCATACTTGATTATGTGTTTCAATTCCAGCTATTTGGTCATTGTCTATTTCAAGTAAAGTCATCTTATTGACTAATTGATATGCTTAGAAAATGATCAAATGGTACAAACTGAAGACTTATTACCTGAAAGAGCGACTAAGTCTGAGGTGCGATCTAGGCCAACATCAGTAAAAGCTTTCTTAAGTTCATCGAGAGTAGCAAACGGAGAAGGAAGAGCTGTATTAGCCAGATCGAAGAAAGCTGATAAGCTGTCTCTTCTTCCTAACGGAACTTGCCATCCCCAACCTCCTGACTATATATAACATAAAGTTAGTTTTCATAAACTTTGTTTCGAGACATTTTTTTTATAATCATGGAATTCTGGACTGAAGTCCGTATTAGGGCTGGGAATTCGGTTCAATCGGTTCGATTCGGGTCGGTTTTTTCGGTTTTCGATTTTTTCGGTTTTTGGATTTTGTGCCGAACAAAACCGAATAAAATTTCTGTTCGGTTCGGTTTTTAGTTTTGAAGTTTGGTTTATTCGGTTATTTTCGGTTTATCGGTTCGGTTACCGAAATTGATTTTTGTTGTGCCGTTCGGTTATTGAAACACAATTCGGTTCGGTTCGTTTCAAAAAATCTTGGTTCGGAAAATTCGGTTCGGTTTATATTCCCAGCCCTAGCCCGTATAATTCTCCAGGGCGTGACCCAAACCATGTAATATAACTTTTCTTTGAGGAGCAGACCTTTTCAAGGTGAATCGAACATGTGACCTCTTAGAACCTTATGTTTTTCAGGATCTAGGGGGTTTAACCACTATGTCAACTCATCGTTGGTGTTTCGAGAGATATTAGAGTGTTGTTTTCATTATATTAGTATTTTTTACTTTATTGGTTTGTAAATTTACAATGTCTTTACATAATCTATAGAAATGTTACTTCTCGTGAAAAAATAAGTCATGTAAGCTACTAGGTGTATACAGAGGCGGTCCTGAGATTTTAAATGCCGCAATATAAAATGAAAAACATGTGTCAGTTCTTAAAAGAAAAATTTGAAAATAGGTCTGTTCTCAAAGTAAAATTTTGAAAATATAAAATAGACCGTAAACTCGTGCTTGCTTTGCTTGGTCTCAGGACTATCATGGGTATATATATGTACTTACCAAAGAAACTGATATTTCAGAGGCTATAGTGAGAATATCAGCACAAGAGACAGTTCTTGGACAAAACCACTCAAGTTCTGCTTTGATTCTATCTATTACATTGAACCCTCTAACCGAATTTGCGTTGGGTGCAGCATCTTTCTCGGTCCGGAATGATGTAGAATTGTCGAGCAAAATCGATCCATCACAACCCTACAAAAAACCATACACCAATGACCAAACATTATAAGACAATTCTCATATACACTATTTTTCTAGATTTTGAGACAAAAATACCTTTAATACAAGTGAAACTACCACAATACTAAAATTAACGGTTCAACTTTCTCCTTTAAAACTAAACTCAAAACTTTAAATATTCTTAAAATTCACTTTCAAAATATGTGGTCTTTTGAAGAAAAAATGACATTATTTTGCGATATTTTTAGAAATTACATAACTATAACATTTTGAAACTCAAAACCAACAAAAGCTATTTTTTCTTCTTCTTCATCAATGCTATAAAAGCTATGTTTTTCAATAACAACACACAATTTAATTAACCGTTCAACTATGTTTTTAAGGGTTTATAAATAATTAAAATTTATTTAAGTACTTGTGGTACTTTTGAGAACACATGAATAAAAATAAGTTTTTGATGATATTTAGAACAAAAAAATTTATTTTGTGATATTTTATGAAATTCCTCAACATTTATNTATTTTCTAAAAAACCCCCCCCCCCCTATCTAATACTTTACATATGTAAATTAACACTTTATGGATTAAAAGAAAAGAAGAATATAAAAATTGATATTTTGTATCATTGGAGATATGTACTAGCTATAGTCAAAGAACAAAAAATATTTTTTTGATTAAAAAAAAGAAGCAAATTACATGTTGCTATTTATAACTGCATCAACCAGGATTCGAATCCTACCGTTCTTAGTTGAGAGAGAACTATCTAGACACTAAGCTATGACGACAAAAAAGAAAAGTCCTTACCCCAACAAAACAGTCGTGGAAATGAAGGCGAAGAAGGCTTGCAGTGATACGAGGATCAGTCCTCAGTTCATTGACGATGACATTCCTAATGATACCATAAACATTTCTGCAAGTCCAAAAGTAAAAATCAGGCCTTAACTGAGCATTAGAGTTTGATGCTTGAAGCAGAAGGCAACCCAATATTAGGGTTCCTATAATACTACTTGAAGGAGACAACTTCATTTTTTTTGTCTTTTTTGAAGAAAGAAAGACAAAAGAAGATTTGAGTTTTCAGTGTGTGTGGATAATGATGAATTAGTTAGTACATTTTATAGAGAAAAGCTGGAGTATTTTTATTTTATTTTTTTAAATTCTTTTATAGTATTAGGTATTGAATTAAGGTACACATGAACATTAGGTATTGTCTTAAATAATCTATTTACTATAGTGGTTGAAGGAGAAATAAGTTGTTTTGAATAAATTCACTGGTTCTTTTCACGGTCCATATTCTTTTTATTTATTTATTTAACTTACTCCATTCATTTTTTCTTTTGTTGCAGATATACAGGTTCATATTTGAAATTTTGGGAGTTTAAACAAAATAAAAAGATTGAGGCTAATATTTCACATATTTTTTTGGGACTACTACATATATAAAATTTTAAATTTTAGGGACCTATAAAATATGAGATAGAACTTATAAAAACAGGAGTTATAGGCAAATGTTTCATCTTGTTATGCCCAAAACTGGCCCTGGAGCTATATATGGATTTTTTTACTTACTACAAATTGACGTATAGTTCTATTAAGAGATGCATGGTTCTTAATTCGGTAAATATATATATATATATTTTGTGGATTTATTTATTACTATTTTTTTTTTATAACCCAGGTGTCTTGCCACTCATCAACAGGGCGACAGGCCAACAGGGCGCTGAAACCCGTACATTGGCACCCGTACATCGAGAGCGCAGACTAGCCACGCGAGTGTCCAAATGGAGCTCTACGTGTTGGCTTTTGGAGCGCTGCAGCCCACATGTGAATTCCGCAGTGGCTGGAAATCGAATCCAGGTGACGGTGCTCACAGCTGTGAGTCCTTTATCACCAGAGTTAGATGTTGTGTGGATTTATTTCATGACATATATAAATTACAAACGAACGTTGTCCTAAAATATTGTAGAAATCAAATTTGAATCTATGTAGGGTCGCTGAATTTTAATGTATATATAGTTATTGATTCATATTATAACTTTTTTACTTTTATATGTATAAACCTCAATATCAATATATCATCATGTGATAAACTGTTTTTAATGGTAGATTGTTCATCTCGATGGCTGGATTTGTGAGAAAAATCTTCTCCTTTAAAAAATATCAACTTAAAAACAATTTAATTACGATTTCTCATCAAAAACATTAAAAAATAATTCATTAGTAATATATAAGGATATGAGATAATTTACTCATTTTCAATTAGTTTTAAGTTAAAAATTTATATTAACTTAAAACAAAAAATTTATAACCAAGACTTTATAACCAAGACTTAGTTAAAAAAAAAATTAAATTGAGACTTTCTCTCTCCCTCTTTATCTCTCTCCCGACTCTCTCTGCTCTAATATTTCAGATCTGAGACCTGTGTTGAGAGGTGAAGACGGCGAGCCTCACCGCCGTTCGAGCGAAGACTTCGTGCACCGCGACCCCCGGGGTTCGCCGGTGACACCAGCGCCGGCGAGTCTCGCCCAGTTCATCTTCCACTTAGTTCATCCCACCAAATCACTGTCCCTTCTAACCCACTTTCACCGACGCCTCTGCGTAGTTGAGAAGCATCTAATCGGGGAGTTTCACCGGCCAATCAAACTCCCGGCGATTAGAATGGCGGATGGCGCGGCGGAGGGGTAATGGATCTCGAGGCGGAGTGCAAATCTACTGCCAGAAGTTGCTGGGTTTGTGACTGGCGGAAGCGGGGCAGGGAAAGCCATTTCCGTCAGCTGTGAGCTCCAGTCCTCCGACGGCGCTAGGTCCTTCCCAACTCCGCCGGAAACCTAACCATTATTCCCGACGGTGGCTAAGGCGTTTAAATCGACCAGTCTCCTCCTCTTCTTCTCCTCAGTGGCTGTTGTGTGGGCATCGGCGGCGCTCTAGTGTCGCAGGTGTTTCGGTCCCTCCGTCGGGTCGCCGGAGTTCTTTTCCGGCGGTTTTCGCGGTTTGACGGCGGAGGATGTTTTGTTAGGGTTCTCCTAATAGAACTAGGGTTTTCTTTTTTCAGTTGGACCTATCTGATTTAGGAAGCCCAAACCGAATTTGGGCTTTTAGAGGGTTTGGTTTGTGTTGTTTTGTTCTGGGCTTGGAAGTATGTTTCTGGGCCTATATCTGAGTGTATTATAATGCTTTTAATAGAAAACCTTTTAACAAAAAAAAAAAAAAAAATTTATATTATGAATCAACAACCATACATTAAAATTCAGCGACCCTACATAGAAGGAAGGACTATATACGTGTGGAGGGGACATGACCAAATGGTTTTATCCTAGAAACTTCCTAACTAAGATTGTTTTTCTTAATTTACAATTTTATTTTTGTGTAAACAATATTAATCCTAATTAGCAGATATTTTACATTGTGTTAGTCGTTGGATTGTATAAATTCTTACAACTTATAAAAATATTTATACAGCTTTTCCGAAACTGTCTTTTAAATCTTTACTCCACGGAACAACCAAATAGAAGATAGCTTTTGAGTTTCAACCAAAAAATAGTTTGAGGACAAAAACAATCTTTAAATCAGAGCTTCTTATTCTGGTGGTAAAAGGTTAAAACCTTCTGTCTCATGGGTTGGAATCTCAACCACCAAAGTTTTCAAATGCGGCCATCAGCGCTCCAGCCAGAAACGACATATTGAAAGTTTTTTTTGTGCGACCATGTGTCCTCTGTGCCGATAGAACAAATGAATTGTTGCGTCTTTCGGACTCTGACTGACTAGTCTAGACTCACCTAGGTGAGAGTAGGACACTCAGATTATATAAAAAAAATTACAATCTTTACTCCCTATTTTTTTTATTTGTTTATGTTTTTCTCTAAAATAACTATTTATATAAACATATCTTATGTTTATCTCATATTATTTATCTAGATTTTAGGAGCTTTATTATTTCTTATCATATTAGGTTTATTCTTTCATGTATAAATACATGCTTTAAGTCATTAATAAAATTGAGTCAGTTTGATATCTAATTTTACATGGTCTTAGAACATACCCAAAACCTAATTTTTTGCAGAAATTCGCTTTGTCTCCCTCAAGACATTGCTTCTTTCTCCGGAAAAGACAAAACCCTTAAACAAAGAAGACATGTTATTCTTTGCATCTTTGAAGACTTGATCTTCAACCAACCTCAGAAGACATGATCTTCTCCTAGCTTTGAAAGATGTGATATTTCTTTGATTAAGAAGACGTGATCTTCCTTTATTCAAGAAGACGTGATCTTCGTTTTTAACTTGAAGACGTGCTCTTTGTCTTATACTTGAAAGACGTGATCTTTCTTAAAAAAAAACCGGTAGACGTGTTTTCATTAAAATCTATCCTGATTGGATGACAGAACGAAGAAGAAATCATGCTCCACGTGGTAGAGGAGGCCGTGGATCAACTAGCAGTGGACGTGGAATAGGAAAAACATCAACAACACATACTAGTGCTTCAGAATATTCAAAACTTGTAGATTTTACTCCACAACAATAGCAAGCTTTGTCTACATTGATTGATGAAAAATCATCAAAGGATCGTTTGTTGGAAAATAAAATATATGGGGATATCATTTTTGATACAAGCGCTTCACATCATATGACCAGAGACATATCTGTGCTTTCTCATCTTCAAGACACACCACCTTGTTTGATCGGCTTCGCTGATGGGCGTAAGACCATGGCTTATCAGACTGAAGTCCTTACGTTATCTGACTCACAGAGCCTGTCCAATGTTTTAATTTTTCCGAATCTCAATTGCACACTATTTTCAGTGTCTTAGTTATTGAAACAGAAAAATTGCATTGTTGTGTTTACTAATACTCTTTGTATCTTACATGATCGTTCAAAGAGGGTTCTAATTGGAGTCGACGAAAAGCATGATGGGTCTACTACTTTACAGATGTTATGGCTGCACAAATTCATAAAACAAAAGTTCTGCCAGACTTTGTGTTGTGGCATCGCCGACTAGGACATCCTTCGTGTTCTTTGCTTTCTTCTTTAGATATTTTAAAAATAAAACAATATAGACTTTCTCTAAGTCGTGTGACATTTGTTTTCGGGCAAAGCAGACTCAGGAAGTGTTCCTAAATAGTTCTAAAAAAATTACAGAGTATTTTTCTCCTATTCATTCTGACGTTTAGGGACCTTGCCGAGTTCCATCTACTGTAGGTGCAGTTTACTTTTTAACAATAGTTTATGACTACTCTAAAGCAATTTATACGTTTCTTATACTCGAAAAGTCAGAAGTAGCATCTTTTTTGCGTGACTTTATTGCTTACATAAAACAACAATTTGGCAAACCAGTCAAAACAATTTGTAGTGACAACGACACTGAATGTATGTGTCTTTCACATTTCTTCAAACAAAAAGGAATTTTTCATCAAGCATCATGTGTGACAACTCCTCAACAAAATGGACATGCCAAGAGGAAGCATTGTCATATCCTCAATGTCGCGCACGCTTTACTATTTCAAGTCAATCTACTGGTTCGTTTTTGGGGTGAAGCAATCCTTACCAAAACTTATGTCATCATTATGATGCCATCATCAATTCATCATGGTAAATCGCCTTCTGAAATCTTATATGGAGAGGCACCTTCGTATTCTCAGCTCAAGATCTTTGATTGTGAATGCTACACTCATCGAGCCGTTCGTGATAAAGAAAAATTTAGATAACGTAGACGTCACTGCATATTTCCGGGCTATTCTTTAGGCAAGAAGGGATGGAAAGTGTTTGATCTTGAAAAAGGGAAGAATACTCATCTCCCGAGATGTTATTTTTCATGAGACGGTCTTTCCCTTCACCGCATCTTCGTCAACACCAATTGCCTCTATAAGTATCGATCAATCTCTTGGTGATGCCGTCCTTGTTCTTCCCAATACACCCTACAAGCAGAGTGTCTTACTCACTCCTCGCGGTCAAAATCAATAAAATCAAGATACTACACCTCTGGCTCAAGATCAAGATACTGCACCTCTGACTCAAGATCATGATGTTATACCTCAGGCTCAAGATCACACTGAGCCGTCTTCTTCTCTTGACAATCCATATGCGCCATTACCCTGTGCCTCAGACACTGCTACAACACTTCATTGATGAGGAAATCGTGAAAGAGTTCAATCAGCACGTCTACGACTTACAACAGTATTGCTTTACAAGACCCTATCACGCTTCTACTGGCTCCATGTCTTCCTCTGTGGTCTATGGTACGTCTCTTTATCCTTTTTGTCATTACATATCTGATGATTGTTTTACACCAAGTCACAAAGCGATTCTCACAAACCTAGTTGCTTCAACTGAGTCTCAACACTTTAAAGAAGCGTCTCAGTCTGAGGTTTGGCGCACATCTATGACTAAAGAGATTGAAGCTTTGGAACTTAATGAAACTTGGGATCTTGTTGATTTACCACCTCATAAGAAAACTATTGGTAGTCAATGTTTTTCAAGATTAAATACAATGCATATGGTTCTATTGAACACTAAAAATCTAGATTAGTTGTTCAAGGTAATAATCAAAAGGAAGGTGTCGATTATACAAATACTTTTGCACTTGATATCAATCGATTTTGATGCTTTTTAGTGGGTATTTATACTTGATATTTGGCATCATTCGAGTTCTTTCCTTGTGTTTTTGACATATTTTCATGTTTCTAGGTGTTTTGGACGTTTTAGAGCAAAAATGTGGATTTGAGCACAAAATGGATGCGATTTGACAAATGCAGAAGCAGAGTTCAGCAGAAGAGCCAAAAGTTAGTCAACATTTGAAGATTTTTCCATGGATGAATTGAGCTAAGATTCTGACTCAAACTGGCCACATGAGTTAGCTTTCATATGAAAGTGATTTGAGGCCAATCATTTATGCAATCAAAAGTTATGGCGATTTTACTGAATACTGGTCAAGCTATCTCGCACAAGAAACATGTGCAACACATGTGGAAGTAGATCGATCGATCGATCCATAAGCTCATCAGACTTACGAAAATTTGGATCGATCGATCCATGAAGAATAAGAACATCAGATCGATCGATCCATATGCTCGAGTAAACTTGAAGATTTCCAAAAAGACATTTTCATACTCAAGACTTATCATTGGTTTTCCTTATTGGGTTTTATTCTTTTTATTTCATTTTGAACTCTATATAAGCCTTATTCTTAGGTTTTTATTGGAGACACAAATTACAATTCACAATTCATTACTTTTTCTTTTGAGAGCTTTTCCGAGAGAAACGAATCCTGACACCTGTATTCTGGAGTAGAATTTCGAGCTCTCTTATCTGTAATTGTTGATTTCTTAACTATGTCTGAGTAGTCTCCTTGTTAGGTTTTAGGAATTTCCCACGAAAAACATGTTTTGATAGTTAGGGTTTGACGTTAATGGATTCAATTTGTTAGGTTCTTAGTCTAGATTTGTTATCATTACTTGAATTAGCCTGATCACCTAGTTCATGATTTTAGGTTAATAAATACAAAGGAATTTGGTTTATTTAATCTGACCTAGTCTAGATGAATAAGTGTGTCTGCTTGCGGGAGTATTGTCTTTGATGCTTATGAACATATCAAATATGTAATCATTGCATGATTTAATTGTCTAATTTTGAGATCTAAGATTTCGGGAGAAGGTTAGTCTTTATTTATTAGTAATTCTATCATAGGGATCTAATACTTCGGGAAGAGATTAGTCTATTGTCGTCTTTTGAGTTGAGAACTATTTTCATTTGTTAATCTTGCTTGTCAACCTGAACTTCAATCCTGAATACCTGTGGAACTTCCCTATCACTTAGCGTTTCAGTTTATTGATTTACATTCGTTTTTAATTATCGCTTTTATATTTTCAATCGTTCGAAACGATTTCTCATTTATTTTTGTCTTAGCCAGGGGCGAATGCAAACACAAATATAAGTGGGTGCAAAATTGATAATTTCATAAAATAAAAGTAAATTTTAGTTGTTTTTAATGGATTATGTTCATGTTTTCTAATAGGTCTAAGTAAAATAAAAATCATAGTGGGTGCATGTGCACCCATATATGTGTAAGTACATTCTCCCGTGGTCTTAGTTAGAATCAATTTTAGAACTGAGAGTCGGACTGTCTGGTCCTTGTGGGATTCGACCCTTTACTATACTATAGTGATATGTTCTCAGCAGTGTAGTTTTATGAAATAAAACCTGAACCTATCAACACCAGTGGTCAATATACGGTTCGCCATACTCACCCTACGGTTCACAATGCTTTCCTTCATGGTGATCTTGCTGAAGAAGTCTATATGAAACTCCCACCAGGTTTTCACTACACTCACCCTACTAAAGCCTATTGTTTGAAGAAGTCACTATGTGGTTTAAAACATGCACCTCGCTGTTGGTTTCAGAAGCTTTCAGACGCTTTAAATAATCATATGATGACTATTCTCTCTTCTCGTACTCGGCTGATAACATTGAGCTCGGAGTTTTGGTATATATGGATGATCTTCACATATGCGGTAATAATGATGATCGATTAGCTAGTTTTAGAGCTTACTTGGGCCGTTGTTTCGCTATGAAAGACTTAAGGCATCTTATGTACTTTCTTGGCATTGAAGTAATTTGTAGACCGGATGGCTTCTATCTCAATCAACGAAAATATGCTCTAGACATTATTTATGATTCGGTTTATCTTGGATTCAAACGAGATTCGACTCCTATAGAACAGAACCATCAACTTGCTATCGATGATGGCCCTTTGATGACATATCTGACGCCATATCGACATCTTATGTTTGTCTCATATTATTTACCTAGATTTTTGGAGCTTTAAGTCATTAATAAAATTGAATCAGTTTGATATTGAATTCTATAAAACTGTAGCTTTTTATTTATATGAAAATGATTATTGACTAGACTCTAGAACAATTAATAATAGTACTTAACACTCTAAAGATTATCCACTAATATTTTTTTTTCTTCTAATAGTGAACATCGAAATATATAGTAATAATCACTTGGGGCATTTACAAAAATACCACTAAAACTAAATTTATTCCTAAAATACCACACACTCAAAAGATCCAAAAATACCACAAAAATGTTTTTGTTCTAAAAATACCACAAAATTTGAAATATCTTTAAAACTTCAAATTTAAACCCTAAAACCCCAAAATCAAACCATACCCCTTCAAAACTAATTTCTAAACTCTATCTACTGAACCCAAACCCAAAATTTTAAATTTTAAACCTTTAAAATTCACTTTTTATGTTTGTGGTATTTTAGAACATTTGAGAATGTTTGATATTTTTTAAACACATTTGAGAGTATGCGGTATTTTTGAAACTTTTAAAAGTGTGCTGTAGTTTTGGAATTTGAACTTCTTTTGCTGTGTTTCAAAAAATTCCTATAATCATCACTTTGTATTTTGTCTATTCCCTCACCCGTGAATAACGCGACTGTTGTCACAGAAGCAACCTTCACAACTGATAAATTATACAAATCTTAGATAACAAAGTTAACTACTACATTTAACAATTACATTCGAGTCCACATGCTAAGACTTGATGGTTAACCTAACCTTATACTTTTACTCCTTGTCTTTTCTTCTCATTTATATCCAAAGAGTTCCATTTAGAGAGGACAAATGATTAAATTTATCACCGAAATTAAATTGTTTATTCATAAAGTGGGAATGCAAGTCCTCAACACAAGATGAAATCGTAGACAAAAGAGAAAGACATAAAATGAAAATATTTGTTTAGTGGTTGGACAAAAAGAAGAAAAAATCAAACAAGATTATGGCAAAATAATTGACACTATATATGTATATAGATGACTTGTTGCGTAAACGGTGACTAAATATAGTATTTTAGGTAGGAAAAATTAATAGTAATTATTAACGAATTAATTAACAGTTTTGTATCTTAAATCCTTCACGAGTTTATGCATCAATGGAAAGGATAATGTTTTTTTTTTAATACTACTATGCAACTATACATATCCAACAAAATAAAACAAGCATTAGAAATCAAACAAACAAAATAGTATGATTAACTCACGTTCCAAGTGAATCCAACTCCCATGGCAAAAACAATTTTTTTTCATCATATTAATTTCTGGACCACAACTGACCGGCATAATAGCCCAAACTCCATAAACAGGAGAAAATACATTCGCTATGCGAGTGGCCAGGTTCGAACCCTAGTCTGATAACAAGGCAACAACGGTGACACAACCACTAGACCATAGGCGGACCTAAGAACAAGAATGGTAGGTCACTTGACCTAGGTCAAATTACACATAATTTTTTTGAATGAAAATGATTGAAAATTAACAGTTTAATTGGTAGTTTAGTAAGGTATAACCCACCCATAACATTGGTTCAAGTCCCTTTAGTTACAATTTTATGTTTCTTTTTCATGTTTTTTTTTTATATTTTGAACTAGGTGAGATTATTTTATGGGACCGCCACTGCACTAGACCACTTGATCTTCGTGTCTTTTTGGGTCATCTATGGACTATGATTGGCTCAAACAACTTTAAATATAAAAATCCACATTTGTTATGCAATAACCAAATACAGTGACACAGATTTAGAAATTATTTTTATTGGAGTCATCTTAAAAAATTTAAATATAATAATAATAAATAATATTATAATGATAGATGAAAATTTTAAATAAATTACTAGGATCATTTATAAATTTTAATACATATTTATTGGGGTAAAGTCTAATTTTGATCAAATATTTTACCAAATACAAATTTAATAATTAATTTATTAAGTTTTATAGGTGTTAAGTCCAAACTACACCCGCCCCTGACCAAGTATAAACTAAGACAGCATAAATGACAAATTACTAAATCATTACAAGACGACAATTTAACTGAGATATATGCTAAAAAAAATGTATATATAAACTAGGGGTATTCTTAAAAATACCATCAAAAACTAGATTTATTCTAAAAATACCACACACTGTCAAAAGTTTCCAAAATGCTACATTTTTTTTAAAAATACCACAAAATTGTTTTTGTTCAAAAAATACCACAAAATTTGAAATAACTTAAGAATTTCAAATTTAAATCCGAAAACCCCAAAACCAAACCCTACCCCCTTCAAACTAAACTATAAACTCTATTTAGTAAACTCAAATCCAAAATTTTAAATTCTAAACTCTTAAATTTACTTTTTATGTTTGTGATATTTTTGAAACATTTAAGAGTGTGTGATATTTTTAGAATTTGAACTTCTTTTGATGGTGTTTCAAGGAATTTCTCTATAAACTATCATATGCATTTTCTTTCTAATATAAATGTAAGGGTTGTTTAGCACATCTTTTGCCACTGTAGTTTGAATTAGTCTTATATAACTTTAACTCGTGATTAAACAAGTACAAAATCTTAAGGCTAAAAGTATAAATAATTTTGCACTCAATTAGTGTTTGGTCTCAGTTTTTTTTACCAAGTTTTATTTGCTCGAATTGCCGGCTATCTCAGTTTACTTGATTGATGGCTTGTAAGAGTTTCCTCTTGCGCAAATTTTTTAAATAAAAAATCTCTAACAAAATTGTAAGTTTCGGTCATTCCAGCTGGTCTATCCTCGAGAAAACGGTTTATCCATACCCGCACATATAGTTAGTTGAGAAATTCGTTCATGCACATATGAACTGTGCTGTTAACTATCTGCATTCATTAATTTTTGAATTTTCATACCCACACTACAAAGTCTTCTCTTATAAATGTGTTGACCATTACGCCATGAACTATTTTGTTAACGGGGATGTCTTATACGATGACTAGAAAATATATTGGTGTTTGAGAGAAACGTTGTTGTTGAAAAACTTAAGACGACAAATTTTTATGTCAAAAAGGCATCATTCTACTCATTAAAACGACAACGTACATGTGGAGCTCAACTCCGGCTATTGAGTATAACGATATTATTTTGACAAAAAAATTATCATTTTAATTTTGTTAGACGACAAAGTTTCTTTTAGATACCACTATCTTGTCCATATCATCATTTGAGTCATCCCCGTTAACATATGAGTTCATTTCGTTATAGTCAATGCATTAATAAGAGAAAACTTTATCGTGGGGGTATGAAAATTCAAAAATTAACGAATGCAGATTGTTTTTTTTTTGGATAAAATGTGAATTATATACCAAAAATTTGGAACTTTTACAATCGTTTAAAGATTTAAGAGGGTTTCAAAGGCTCAAAAAAATATTAAAAAAGACAACATAAACAAGGTGAAGATTGATTTCAGAAAGCTGAGCTAGTGATTAGGAAGCCATAATTGCATCATGGTTGAGTAGGTCTTGAGTTTAAGTCTTGAGAGAATTACATCTCTGATGCATCTGTCAATGTATCTGAATAATAGATCAGGCTGAAGAGCCATGTTTTCATGAATCATTTTGTTCCTTTCTCTCCAAATGTGGTATACTGCGGCTTGGACAACCAGGTTTCTGAGTACACCAGTCTTCGTATTTGTTTGTGAGGTAAGCTAAGACATGAGTGAACCCCAATCTGCGAAGATACTGCATGAAACTCTTAGACTAGAGAGAGAGTGGAAGACCATATCTCAATACTAAAACTGCAGTGTAATAGCAAGTGATCTCTCGTTTCTGAGGCTACATTGCATAAGTAACAGAGCTCTGAATCTTGGAGCCCCCAAGCTTTTAGTTTGGTTCTCAGTGGCAGGCGGTCCAAGTGCATGATCTAGAAGGTGAATGCATGCTTGGGGATGTTGACTGGAAACATATGGTTTGATAGCATCTCTGTTTTGGAGCAGTAGGCCTGAGCATCTGCCATGTGTTTGCTGTTGAAAAATCCTTCCCAGTGCATTAGTTGACCAGTAGAAGTCATCATCCCGGTCTACAGTTGGCATGGCTGCTTGTAACAGCTCCCTGCGCATCACCTGGTAGCCTGGTGCGTTGTATCTATTTGAGGGAATCTCCAGCCTCGAGACAAAGTGGCTTTGAGTACAGATGCACCTAGAGGGACACCTACCTGCAAAGGACCAGATTCACGAACTATATCAATAAGGGGGCCACATGGTAACCAAGCATCTAACCAAAACTTAGCCATTTTGCCATCGCCAATTATGCATTTGATAAATCTTTTAGCTAGAGGCCTTAGACCCAGAATATTTTTCCAGATCCATGAATCCCTTTGTATTGGTTTCACAAGCCATATTGAGATTCTTTGAAGTCTTTCTGTATGGTTCCATTTGATCCAGAGTGAATCTCGGTCAACAAAATGAAACCATAATAGTTTTAAGGCTAGGGTTTTGTTCCATATGGAAAAGTTTTTGAGGCCTAAGCTTTCTTCATCCTTTGGTAAACAGCATTGGATCCAGCCTAAGCCTCTTTCATCCTTTGATACAGATTGTTAACAACAAGGTTCATATGTGCAAAAACGAATTTCCCAACTAAATATATGTGTGAGCACAAATAAACTACTCTCCCATGTATTGCATTTTTGGAACGTTTCGTTAAAGCAAAGCTCGACATGTGGAAGGGCTGGCGACTTGGGCTTGTTCCTTATAATGGGTTTTACTTTAATTTCTATTATCTTATCCTTGGACCAACCGGAGGTAGCTGGCGATTGAGTTTAAAATAATTTCTTTTACAAACATTATTTAATCGGACACCAGATGCGCAAAAGACCGAACATATTGGCTTATTCATGCCACTCATGTTACAAGACCTTACCATATCTTTCACTTTCTCTGTAAATCTAGATTTAAAAAGCATACTGATTCAATTCATAATATTTTTTTTTTTACGCACTAGCGCAAGCTTGTTCTTCATTCTCACTAGATTCCTTGGATCTTAATCATCTTCCGCATCAAATTTATACAACATCAACTCGCCAATTTATAGTTTAATATATATATATATATATACGATCCACTACAAGAAAAGAAGAGAATTTTTGACGAAACTTTCTGTCGGGAAAAATGCGACGGATTTTCCGACGGTTCTAAGATACTGACAATTTACATCCGATGGATTCGTCCGTCAGAAAACCCGTGTTTTCTTGTAGTGGATCGCGACATAAAAATTTGAAGAACTCATTGTGCATTACGACACTAACACACGCATGGCCACATCATTAAGCAAGTGAAGCCACCGATTAAGATATCAACATCAAAAATACATTTTCGTTGAGAAAAAAAAGCATTTTTCTTGAAATAAAATGACATTTTTTTTCCTGAAATAAACGATATTTATGTTCAAATGAAGAGCATGTTGTTGAAATTTTTTTAAAAATTTATAATATTAGTATAATAAATTATAATTTTTTTTGTAGAAATAATATTCATTAGAGGTTCTAAGATGGTAAACCAATTTTAATATTTCTTAGTTTTTTTTTTTGTCATTTTAATCTTTGAATCATAACAAACCAACAAAATAATTTATTAAATTTTTTTTCACATATATATAACATATTTCTCGGATTTATGTAGGGCATCCGAAAACGTTGAACCGACACTGAACACATATTCCATATGCATCAGGTCTGAATCAGACGGAGACTATGCCTAATGACAAACAACAAAAGAACAGCTAGATACCAACGTGGGCTAATGAAGAAACCCGAATCAGGAAAAACGTAATTAGGTAGAAAAAAGTAACACAAAGCTGAAACCACTGAAGCTGAAAGCAGCTCTGTTGAAAATTCTTCAACAATAGTTTGTTTTGTTGATCTAAAATGAGTCTTTTTCTTAATCTCTAGAATAATCTCCACCACAAGTTTGCTGTCATCACTGTTATATGAACAATAGTAATTCCACAAAATATATATGATTAAATAAAGTTTTTTTTCTACATTAAATAAAAAGTTCAGGAATTCTTTGAAATACCATAAAAAATTTAAATTCCAAAAGTACCACTACCAAAAGTTCCAAAAATATCACATATTCCAAAATGTTTCAAAATTACCACAAACATAAAAGTGAATTTTAAGGAGTTCGAATTTACAATTTTGGGTTTGGATTCACTAAACAGTGTTTAGAGTTTAGTTCCGAAAGAGCTAGAGTTTGGTTTTGAGACTTTAGGGTTTAAATTGAAGTTTTAAAGTTATTTCAAATTTTATGGTATTTTTTGGAACAAAAAATATTTTTGTGGTATTTTTAGAAATATATTTGGTATTGTTGGAACTTTTGGGAGTGTGTGGTATTTTTGAAACAAACTTAGTTTTTGATGGTATTTTTGTGAATCTCTCAAAAAAGATATGATAAATACTTTTTATAGAAATACCACAAATTGAATAATAAGGATTTTGATTTTAAGTACACTAATTATGATTTAGTTTTTAAATGGTTCATGATTTAGATTTTAATTTTGTGATATTTTTGTAACACAAAAGTAATTTAAAAATAACGTGGTATTTTTAGAATACAAACTAAAAAATTATATTTTTTATAATCCTCTACAAAAAGTGCATTCTCAAAAATACCACCAAATGTTAGGTTTATTCCAAAAATACCACAAACTTCCAAAAGTTCCAAAAATACTACATAGTTTTCAAAAATACCACAAAAATATTTTTGTTTCAAAAGTACCACAAAATTTGAAATAGCTTTAAACTTCAAATTTAAACACTAAAACCACAAAACCAAACCCTACACCCTTCAAAACTAAACCCTAAACTCTATTTAGTGAATCCAAACCCAAAATTTTAATTTCTAAACCCTTAAAATTCACTTTTTATGTTTGTGATATTTTTGTAACATTTCAGAGTGTGTGGTATTTTTGGAACTTTTAGAAACGTGTCATAGTTTTTGACTTTAAACTTCTTTTTATTGTGTTTTAAAAAATTCCTCAAAAAAAAAATAATGATCATAAAAGTTCTTTAAAAAAAAAAAAAAAAACTTTACCTATGGTATAGTGAGGTGAATCCTGGCTTTGTAGTAGCAACAGATTTAAGACATCCCATGATGCGATTGATCCATCGTTGCTTCTTTTTAATCGTTGTTTTCATAAAACATTCCCCAAATTTTCCTTCCAAATTCTCAACTTCTTCTATGTTGACTTTGTAGAAGATGGGAATCACCATGAGTTTTCTATGTTCATGGATCATTTTCAACTCTTCCAAACACAGTATTGACTCAGCGTATTTCTCTGAGAAAATCACAAGAGCGACTTTTGAGTTATCAATTTTGTCGAAATATTGCCTATCATGATCAAGAGTTCCTGTCTGCAACTGATTAATCAAATTCATGTGCACGATGAAACGTGCGTCTTTTAAGGCCTTCATGAGGTGGCTAATAAAGCCTCGTCGCAGGTCGTTGTCGTTACCGTGAAAACTGAGAAATACGTGAGGGCGTCGTCGGAAGCTAAAAGGAGGCGACATAGCCTTGGGATGTAGACAATGGAGTTTGTGCGGTTGTGATTGCTAAATTAGCTTCATAAAATGATTGGTGAGGTTACTAATAGAAGAGTTACCCAATAACATTTTTCTTTTCTTTTCTTATCATATCAATCTCGAAACTAAGACCAAGTCCAACTCTTAAAAAAGAGGGGTTCTTGAACCCATTTTAGTATTTTTTTATTCCTGGCCCATATCTAATGGAGAAGAATCGATTCCTTGTTTGAGATTTTCGCAATCACATCATGACCGCCACGTGGTTATCTGCGATTAGCGGTCTTGATTTTGAGAATAATTGTTTTTCAATTGTCGATTTGGTTTTTTTTTTTTGATTCATGATTTTTTGTAGGACTAGATTTTCGGGTATTCGATTTGGTATGGTTCTTCGGATCCTAAATTTTAATACCCAATTGATATTTTTCTAATATTCGGTTCGATTCTATTTTTTTATTCACGACTTTTTGTATAGCTGAGTTTTCAGGTATTCGATTTGGTTTGGATTCTTCGGACCCTAAATTCTAATACCCAATCGATACTTTTATAATATTCGGTTCGAGTCCATTTTTTTATTCATGATTTTTTGTAGGGCTGAGCTTTCGGATATTCGATTCGGTTCTGGTTCTTCGGATCCTAAATTCTAATATCCAATTGATACTTTTATAATATCCGATTCGATTTCGGTTCGGTTTTTGTCGGTTCTGGTTATGTTCAAATGTTAAAAAGATCCTTAATATTTTAAAAATTAGTAAATATTAATTAAATAATCATTGGAACTTTGTAAGCGGTTCTATCATTGAACATGCTCTAAGAAATCTATCTAACATGGCCGGAACCCATTACCCCCCTCTGCTATCATCAAACTTATTGAAATTTCAATCAAGACTAAGATTGCCTCCCTGCAAAAAGGTCACTTGTTACCCCATGATGATCTTCTTCAAACATGGTTTAGCTTTAGAATGATATGATTTAGACAGACATTATTTATTTATTATTTAAAAGTTTTTTAGATTCCACTTTTTGTATCTAAATCTTTTTTGTTGGAAATAAAATATCACATTACAACAAAAAAGAAATCAATCTAATATTTAACCTCAACGATATTAGTGATAAAAAAAATGAAAATCTACCAGTTTATTTATTTATTCAGTTTTCACAATTCGAATTTATGTCTTTTGAATTTAATAACTTTTGTGATGAAAAAGGAGAATTTATGTCTTTTGAATTTAATAACATTTGTGATGAAAAAGGAGAATTTATGTCTTTTGAGTTTATTAACTTTTGTGATGAAAAAGGAATAAAGAGATGCCTAACGGCTCCATATTCACCACAACAAAATGGAGTGGTTGAAAGAAGAAATAGGACATTGGTTGAGATGACTCGAAGTATCTTAAAACATATGCATATACCTAACTATTTATGGGGAGAAGGTGTAAGACACTCGACCTACATCATAAACAGAGTAGCGACAAGGACGTTAGTGGATCAAACGCCATATGAATGCTTGAGAAAGAAGAAACCGAACGTTGAACATCTAAGAGTATTCGGATGGATTGGATATGCGAAAGTAGATGCACAACATCTCAGAAAACTTGATGATAGGTCTAGAAAGCTTGTACATCTTGGCGTGGAACCTGGTTTAAAAGCATATCGCTTATACGATCCGATTAACAAGAAAATCGTGATTAGTAGGGATGTTATTTTTGATGAAAAATCTGGTTGGGAATGGAACAAACCAAGAGAAAGTGTCTCAAGTCAAGTTGGAACCTTCACCATCGAGTGTAGAAACGAAGGGGAGAATCAAGGAAATAACGAAGAAAATGAAGATGATGGTGTAGTTGAGACACAAGATTTTGAGGAAGAAGATCAAGTGGAAGAGAACGCAATACCCTTGACAAATGAAGAGGGATATGAAGAAGAAGAGGTTGTCCCTGTGTTAAGAAGATCAACAAGACAAAGTAACAAACCCGCCTACTTAGGAGATTACATACTCATGGCTGATGTTGAAAGTGAGAAGCTTTTAATGATGAGTAATGATGAGTCTTATAATTTCGATGAAGCCAAAGAAGTTAAAGCTTGGGTAGATGCATGCAAAAGCGAGATTGCATCAGTAGAAAGGAACAAGACATGGCAACTAACGAATTTACCTAAAGGAGCCAAAGCAATTGGACTCAAGTGGGTGTTCAAGATAAAACACAATGCTGATGGAAGCATAAACAAATATAAAGCGAGGTTAGTTTCAAAAGGATATGTTCAGAAACATGGTATCGACTTCGATGAAGTCTTTGCACCAGTAGCTCGAATGGAAACAATTCGACTTCTAATAGCTCTAGCCGCGGGTAATGGCTGGGAGATACATCACTTGGATGTAAAGACTACGTTTCTACATGGAGAATTAAAGAAAGAAGTTTATGTCAAGCAACCAGATGGGTTTGTGATAGAAGGATAAGAAGAAAAGGTATACAAGCTAGAAAAGGCTCTCTTTGGACTAAAACAAGCACCTAGAGCATGGAACAACAAGCTCAATACAATTCTCAGGGAAAGCCTCTGTATATCGAACACAAGAAGGAAAAGAGATGTTACTAGTAGCGGTTTATGTGGACGATCTACTTGTCACAAGGTCGTCACTAGACTTGGTTCTCAAATTCAAGAAAGGTATGTCTTCTAAATTTGATATGAGTGATCTAGGAAGATTAACATACTATCTCGGAATAGAAGTACATCAACATAAAAGAGAAATAACGCTGAAACAAGAAAGGTATGCACAAAAGATTAGAAGAATCACTTATGAGAGAGTGTAACGCATGTCATGTGCCAATGGAAATTAGCGTTAAAGTCTCAAAAGCAAAAGAAGAAGAAGGGATCGATGAGTTGAAGTATAGAAGAAGCATAGGATGCTTAAGGTATCTCTTACACACTAGACCTGATTTGTCATATTGTGTTGATATATTGAGTTGATATATGCTAGAACCGAAGCAATCTCATGGAATTGTGCTAAAAAAGTACTGAGATACTTAAAAGGAACTAGTTCCTACGGTTTGTCTTATGAAAAGAAGAAAAAGAACGGACTTGTCAGCTTCAGTGATAACAGTCACAATGAAGATCCCGATGACGGTAAGAGTACAACAGGTCATATATTTTATTTTAATGAATGTCCTATAAGCTGGTGCTCTCAAAAGCAAGCGACTGTTGCGTTATCATCTTGTGAAGTTGAGTTCACAGCTGCAACAGAGGCGGCTAAACAAGCAATCTGGTTACAAGACCTGCTTGAAGAAATCGATGGAGAATCAAGTGCTAAAATGACTATTAAGACCGATAATAAGTCTGCAATAACATTGACTAAGAATCTGGTTTTTCATGGAAGAAGCAAGCACATACACAAGAGATATCACTTTATCAGAGAGTGTATCGAGAATGATCAAGTAGATGTCGAACATGTGCCTGGAAGTGAACAAAAAGCCGACATTTTGAAAAAGGAACTAGGAATAATCAAGTTCAAGGAAATGAGGGAGCTCATTGGTGTACAAGAGATCAAGGATGACAAAGTCAAGCTTAAGGGGAAGATTGTTGAGATAAGCTTGAAAGAATATAAGAAAACTTGAGAGATAAGTTAGGTATTTATTCTAAGATATGAATAAGATATGGTCCTATCTTTTAGATAATAATTAGGAAGTGTTTTCCTAATAGAAAGATAATTAGGAAGTGTTTTCCTAATATGTTTAGGAAGTTGTCTAAGCCTATATAAAGGCCATCGATGGTAGAGAATAGATACAAGAGAGATTTGTAAGATTAGAGTTTTAAGAGAGAGAAATTAAGTTTTGAGTTATTTTCTTAATCTAATAAAAGTCGTTATTATTCTCTTAAATCCAATTGCATATTCGAACATATTGATTCAATACATAATTGACATTTTCTTGGTTTGTATATTGAATTTTTATTTAAATTTATATATTAAATTAGTTAATTATATCAAAGAAATTATTAAAAATGATTTCCATTGTTCTTAATATAGACCTATGAAGATCTCACACATTATTCCACGGTATTCGAAATTTTTCCATTAATTAAGGATTAATTTTCGTAAATATGTGATTCATAAGAAAATATATATTTATTAGCATTCTCATACTTTTCTTTTGCGTTAAAATTTTAATATATTTACTTTTTTCATGCTGGAAAAAGAATGCAAATAATAACTCAAGCTCAACTAGAAAAAATGGCTGATATATCTAGTGCAGTCAAACGANGAAAAAAAAAAAAAAAAAAGAATCAGAAGCATACTAAAGGATGTGGTTTCAAATGAAATAATATCAGAATGCTTATGAGAGTTAAAAGTATTTAGAACTAAAATTGCTAAGAGAGATGCAAAGATTTCATTGCTTTATCGTATGGTGGGTTTTAATGATTTCGATATCACAAAAAATTCGATCATCAAGAAAGAAAAAAGAACAAGCTGAAGAATTATTGAAAATGATTGTGATTCCTAATGTGAATTAGGATAAGATGTGATTTCCTAAAGAATGATACTTCGATTTTTTGATTATTTTAATATTTTTACTTAGTTTTTATTTTTCTTTTCGATGGTGTTAATTTTTGATTTATTTTTTATTTATAATTTAATAAACATATGTTTGGTTTTTGGTTTTTATTTGGAGTGTATTTGGCTTTATATTTGGACAAATTTTGTTTGTTAAAATATTTGGACAATTTCTTTATATTCGTTTTTTTTGTGTTTGTTTTTGTTTCATTTAATACCTATGTTTTATACTAGATTCAAATTTCAACCGCTAAAATTATTAGCTTAAACAAAAAAATTCTATTACTATTACATTTTGTGCATTTATATTTATTTTATTGTATTGGTTTTACCGAATGATTTAATAAACTAATTAAATCTACATTAAAAACGTTATTCATGGTGGGAAGTGACTTTAACCTAGTAATATTTATAAGTTCACACGAAGTAGGTAACACTATCTTATATGATATTAAATTTTTGCGCTTACGATAGTATAGAAAATGTCTATGATAATATAAGAAGTGTCTACTAACCCAATTTATTGTGGTCCAAATGTTAACAAAAGAACGATATTATTTTTTTTAGAATATTTATTTTGATTACAATTGCTAGATCTTTATACTTTTTTTTGCTTCTATCCAACTTGAATATATTATTTTTTTTTCGATTTCCGATTCAATTTTAAACTTGGCTTTTTGTGAAAATATTTTTTAAAAAATCCGATCTCTTTTTAGATTGTGATTTTTAATAGAAATTACTAATAATTCCTATTAAACCGGTTTAGTATATGGTTTCTGGGCTATTATATATATATATATATATATATATATAAATTTGGCATGCACTAAAAATAAATATTCATGTTAAGTCAAGAGGAAAAGCTAAAAAAGATAAAGTAATGTGTAACTAAGTCAATCAAATACATACACTTATCTTAGGAAAACGAAGTTTTTTTGTTTTGTTACAAAGTTGAAGATACGTAAAAAACTCTAGTTGAACATGTTAATACAAAATAATAGCTAAATGAAAGATGGTTTTAATGTTTTGAAAGTGACTAAAAGCAACCTTGATTTTGATTTTGACTACACATAAAAACTCTAAAAATGTAGCTTATCATTCTTTAGACATTTGAAATTTTAAGAAAGAAGTGTATGCTAGTTATCATGAAAATCGCTTGCTTATAACAACTAAGTATTCATAATGACATATTTTTTTATCCTTCCATGTTGGCTTATTCTAATATTCTGAAACATAATTTACCTAGTGTTAGACTATATATTTACCCACTAATATAGTTAATGAGTTGGGTTTAGCTTTTCCTGAAACATATTGGTATTAGAGAAATTAGGTGGAATGATAATTATTTCTAACTCAATTGATCATATACTCAAGTTACAATCCAAATATATTACAATTAGTGTACAACAAATCACAATAGCATAAGATGAATTGAATACACAAAGATCTAAATTGCACTATAAATCTTAGTTTTGAATCTAGCTAATACACGATCAATGTTTAAGACGATAGAAAAATAAGATTAAAGCGTTAAGTATCACAGAATTCCAAAGAAAACAAGATTAACATATTAATTTATCATATAGAGAAGCAAATGAAATTATGTTTAAATCCAAATTACAAATAAAGACCAAATTCTTTTGGAATAATTGAATCTCATTGAATTCATATATCATCAAAATGTTTTATTGATTATGTTTGATCTATATTGGTTATTTGCTTTTGGTTTTTTCTAGTTGTTTGTTTGTAATGCTTAGTTTTTGGTGTATTTTAATTTTTAGGTTCTTGTAGCTAGTATTTCTTTTGCAACGTTTATCAAAAACTAAAATTGGATATAAAATTTTAAAACTGATACCAAAAAAATTAGTCGTTCATAAAAATATGCAAAGCTCTCGTCAATAGTCTTTTATTTATTAATAAATGTATAATTATTTTATTAACAAATGATTATGGACAAGACGAAAAAATATATTCTTATCTACTTTACAAGGAAGTGTAATATGAACATATGCATTTGTAACTTGGAGGTAAACCTGTCTAAGGAGATTCGTCTGTATAATCACAAAGCTTAAAATTTTGCTTAACATATATCACTTTTCGTGGTGGCATTACTCGTGCAAATTTCTGGCATCTTTGGGCCCCACAATTTCCATCAAAGCTACCATCACGATAACATAATGGGGTAAGCTTTTTGTTTTGTTCATTTACTTCTACAATTTTCAAGAAACCAAAAAAAAAATTGTTATTTTTTCTCTATATAAATAATATTTGTAAATATGAATATATAATCATTTTGAAAAAAGAAAAATATTACAAGTGTAGAACATTTACCTTCCCTAATGTTCGAAATGAGGAACATGAACAAAATAAAACCTTAAGCAAATCAATCAACCTCGTGAATTCAGAAATTTAAAGCAATTATGTTTATATTAATTGCAAACACTTCTTTTTTTTTCTTTTTCTTTTGTTGCTAATACTTACCATTATATATATATATATATATATATATATATATATATATATATACTAAAAAAGATAAAATAATGTGTAACCAAGTCAATGAAATACATAAGATCAGTAGTTTATTTTTGGAAAATGAAGTTTTTTTTTGTTTTGTTGTACAATTTGAGAATACGTAAAAAATGTTAGTTGAACATGTCAATACGAAATAATAGCTAAATGAGAGATCAATTACAAGTTTTGAGAGTGAAAAGCTTGATTTTGATTTTGAGTACAAATACAAACTCTAAAAATGTGCCTTATCATTCTTTAGACATTTGAATTATTTTTAAAAAGAGTCTGCAAGTTATCATGGAGATCGCTTACTTATAACAACCAACTGTTCATAAGGGCATTGTTTTTTGTCCTTTCATGTTGGCTCATTTTAAATGTAAAACATAATTCACCTAGCGTTAGACTATAAACCCACTAATAGTCAAAGAGTTGGGTTTAGATTTTTGTGAGACATATTAGTTTTAGAGAAATTAGGTCGAATGATCATTATTTCTAACTTAGTTGATAACATATTCAAGTTATTATCCAAATATATTACTATAAGTGTACAACAAATCACAATAGCGTAAGATGAATCAAATACATAAAGACCTAAATTGCACTATAAATCTTAGTATTGAATTTAGCTAATACAAGATAAATGTTTGATAACTAAGACGGTAGAAAAATAAGATTAAAGTGTTAAGCATCACAGAATTCCATAGAAAACAAAATTAACGTATTAATTTATCATATAGAAAAGCATATGAAATTATTCTTAAATCCAAATTACAAATAAAGATGAATCTTCTTTAGAAGTCTTGAAACTCGTTCAATTTATAAATCTCTAATATGTTATATTGATTATGTATGATAAATTCACAAAGATAAAATAAGAAACTCAAGAAAAAGAATCTGATAGCCTCCTTTACAAGAAAGTGTAAAATAATATTTGCAGCTTTACCCTAGACGTTCATGATGGAGAGGGAAGTCCATACAATCACAACGGTTATAATTTGGAGTATCTTATTCATGTGGATTTGAGTGGCATATAAAATATCTACTTCGTAGTTTTGTCGGGCACTACAACTCTAGAACTACCTTATTCCGGTATGTGTTAGTTTTGGCATCAGAGTCGGTCTTCATTATTCTTTAGTCAATATTGATTCTTTGCTTTTGGTTATTTTTAGTTGTATGTAATATCCAGTTTTTATGGGTATTTTAATATTTCGGTTTTGTAGCTAGTATTTTTTGCAACTTTAATCAAAAACTATATATGATATAAAATTTTAACACCGATACCAAAAAACATTTATTATTAATAAAAACATAAAAGCTCTCTTTTATGTCTTTTATTTATTAGTAAATATATATTTATTTTACTAGCAAATGATTNTAGTAGCAAATGATAATGGATAAGACTATAAAAATCTATTGATTGTTGACTTTACACGGAAGTGTAATATAACACATGCATCTGTGGCTTGCAGGTCGGCCTGCCCGAGGAGGTACATCCTTACAATCACAACTCTTAAAATTTTGCTCTACATTTCTCACTTTATGTTTCGGCATTTCTTTTAAACATTTTTGGCTTCCTTGGGCCCCACAATTTCCATCGTAAAAACCAGCACGATGACACAATGGTTTAGGCTTTTTCTTTTGTCCATTTACTTCTACAATTTTCAAGCAAACAACAAAAAAAAATTTGTTATTTTTTATCTATATAAATAATTTTCATAAATGTAAATATATAATCATTTCATAAGAAGAAAAATATTAAAATTATAGAATATTTACCTTCCACAATGTTAAAAATGAGCAACATGAACACAAATAAAACTGTAAGTGAATTAATCATCCTCATGGTTTCAAAAATTTATAATAATAATGTTTATATTAATTGCATACACTTCTTGTTTTTCTTTTGCTGCTGATACTTATCATTTTATATCTATATATATATAGACCTGACACGCACTAAAAATAGATATTAATGTTAAGTTAAGGGGAAAAGTTAAAAAAAGATAAAATAATGTGTAACCAAGTCAATGGAATACATAAGATCAGTAGTTTATTTTTGGAAAATGTAGTTTTTTTGTTTTGTTGTACAATTTGAGAATACGTATAAAAACGCTAGTTGAACATGTCAATACGAAATAATAGCTAAATGAGAGATCAATTAAAAGTTTTGAGAGTGACTAAAAGCAAGCTTGATTTTGATTTTGAGTACAAATACAATCTCTAAAACTGTGCCTTATCATTCTTTAGACATTTGAATTTTTTTTTTAAAGAGTCTACAAGTTATCATGGAGATCGCTTACTTATAACAATTAAGTGTTCTTAAGGACATTGTTTTTGGTCCTTTCATGTTGGCTCATTTTAACTGTGAAACATAATTAACCTAGCGTTAGACTATACACCCACTAATATTCAAAGCGTTGAGTTTAGATTTTCGTGAGACATATTAATTTTAGAGAAATTAGGTCGAATGATCATTACTTCTAACTTAGTTGATAATATATTCAAGTTATAATCCAAATATATTACTATATGTACAATAAATCACAATAGCGTAAGATGAATCAAATACATAAAGACCTAATTTGCACTATAAATCTTAGTATTGAATTTAGCTAATACAAGATAAATTTTTGACTAAGACGGTAGAAAATAAGATTAAAGTGTTAAGCATCACATAATTCCATAGAAAACAAGATTAACATATTAATTTATCATATAGAAAAGCATATGAAATTATTCTTAAATCTAAATTACAAATAAAGATCAATCTTTTTAGAAGTCTTGAAACTCGTCTAATTTATAAATCTCTATATGTTATATTGATTATGTATGATAAATTCACAAAGATAAAATGAGAAACTCAAGAAAAAGAATATGATAGCCTCCTTTACAAGAAAAATGTAAAATATTACTTGCAGCTTTACCCTAGACGTACATGATGGAGAGGGAAGTCCATGCAATCACAAAGCTTATAATTTGGAGTACCTTATTCATGTGGCTCTGAGTGGCATATAAAATATCTACTTCTTAGTTTTGTCCGGCACTACAACTGAGGAACTACCTTATTCCGGTATGTGTTAGTTTTGGTATCAGAGTCGGTCTTCATTATTCTTTAGTCAATATTGATTCTTTGCTTTTGGTTTTTTGTAGTTGTCTGTAATATCCATTTTTTATGGGTATTTTAATTTATAGGTTTTATAGCTAGTATTTTTTGCAACTTTTATCAAAAACTATATATGATATAAAATTTTAACATTGATATCAAAAAACATTTATCATTAATTAAAACATAAAAGCTCTCTTCTATGTCTTTTATTTATTAGTAAAGATATATTTATTTTAATAGCAAATGATAATGGATAAGACTATAAAACTCTATTGATTGTTGATTTTACACGGAAGTGTAATATAACACATGCATCTGTGGCTTGCAGGTCGGCCTTCCCGAGGAGGTACATCCTTACAATCACAACTCTTAAAATTTTTCTCTACATTTCTCACTTTATGTTTCGGAATTTGTTTCAAACATTTTTGGCTTCCTTGGGCCCCACAATTTCCATCGTATAAACCAACACGGTGACACAATGATTTAGGTTTTTTCTTTTGTCCATCTACTTCTACAATGTTCAAGCAACCAACAAAAAATATTGTTATTTTTTCTCTATATAAATAATTTTCATAAATGTAAATATATAATCATTTCATAAGAAGAAAAATATTAAAATTGTAGAACATTTACCATCCACAATATTCGAAATGAGCAACATGAACACATATAAAACTGTAAGCGAATTAATCAACCTTATGGTTTCAAAAATTTATAATTATAATGTTTATATATTAATTGCATACACCTCTTGTTTTTCTTTTGCTGCTGAAACTTATTATTTTATATCTATATATATAGACCTCACACGCACTAAAAATAGATATTAATGTTAAGTTAAAGGGAAAAAGCTAAAAAAGATAAAATAATGTGTAACCAAGTCAATGGAATACATAAGATCAGTTGTTTATTTTTAGAAAATGAAGTTTTTTTTTTGTTTTGTTGTACAATTTGAGAATACGTATAAAAACGCTAGTTGAATATGTCAATACGAAATAATTATATGTCAATACGTATAATTAACTGTGAAACATAATTCACCTAGCGTTAGACTATACACCCACTAATAGTCAAAGAGTTGGGTTTAGATTTTCGCGAGACATATTAGTTTTAGAGATATTAGGTCAAATGATCATTATTTCTAACTTAGTTGATAATATATTCAAGTTAAAGTATATTACTATAAGTGTACAACAAATCACAATAGCGTAAGATGAATCAAATACATAAAGACCTAAATTGCACTATAAATCTTAGTATTGAATTTAGCTAATACAAGATAAATTTTTGATAACTAAGACGGTAGAAAAATAAGATTAAATTGTTAAGCACCACAAAATTCCATAGAAAACAAGATTAACATATTGAATTATCATATAGAAAAGCATATGAAATTATTCTTAAATCCAAATTACAAATTAAGATCAATCTTCTTTAGAAGTCTTAAAACTCGTTCAATTTATAAATCTCTAATATGTTATATTGATTANAAAAACCAAAAAAAAAAAAAAAAAAAATCTGATAGCCTCCCTTACAAGAAAATGTGAAATAATATTTGCAGCTTTACCCTAGACGTACATGATGGAGAGGAAAGTCCATGCAATCACAATGCTTATAATTTGGAGTACCTTATTCATGTGGCTTTGAGTGGCATATAAGATATCTACCTCTTAGTTTTGTCGGGCACTATAACTGAGGAACTACCGTATTCCGGTATGTGTTAGTTTTGGTATCATAGTCGGTCTTCATTATTCTTTAGTCAATATTGATTCTTTGCTTTTGGTTTTTTGTAGTTGTATGTAATATCGAATTTTTATAGTTATTTTAATTTTTAGGTTTTGTAGCTAGTATTTTTTGCAACTTTTATCAAAAACTATATATGATATAAAATTTTAACAATGATACCAAAAATCATTTATATCATTAGTAAAAACATAAAAGCTCTCTTCTATGTCTTTTATTTAGTAGTAAATATATATTTATTTTAATAGCAAATGATAATGGATAAAACTATAAAAATATATTGATTGTTGATTTTATACGGAAGTGTAATATAACACATGCATCTGTGGCTTGCATGTCGGCCTGCCCGAGGAGGTCCCAATTGAATCTTCTGTTACCTTTGAGCAGTTGATAGAAAGGTAAGCAACAATGTTTTGACTGGAGATAAATCGGTTGAGCACGGAAATTCAGTCGGTGAGGCGTTGAACCTCTTGGGAGTTTTTGGTGAGGGAAGGTCGATGAGGGCCTTTATTTGCTTTGGGTTCGCGTCGATACCACGCTTGGTTACCACGTATGTGCATTTTGACGGGTTGAGCTTCATATTGTACTTGTTCTGTATGCCTAAGAAGTCCTCTAGATGCCGGATGTGATCTTCAGAGATTAGGGACTTAACTAGCATGTCATCTATATAGACCTCCATTTTCTGGCCGAGGTGTGTTGCGAACATACGGTTTACTAACCGTTGATAGGTTTCTCCTGCATTTTTGAGCCCAAAGGGCATGACTTTGTAGCAGTATGTACCGCGGTCTTTGATGAACGATGTTTTCCCTGTCGTCATGGTGCCTCATTATCTGATTTTATCTTTAGAAGGTTTCCATGAAGGAGAGAAGTTTGTTCCCAGCGGTTACTTCCACGAGTCGGTCGATGTGTGGCAACATGAAACAATCTTTTGGGCAGGCTTTGTTGAGGTCGGTAAAGTTGATGCATACGCGCCACTTACCATTTTTCTTCTTGAACTGCGGGATTGGCTAACAACTTAGGATATTTGACCTCGAAAATCAAGCCGGCCTTCAGTAATCGATGTACTTTACCGTTTACCGCTTGCGACCTTTCCAGACCTAGCTTCCTACACACAAACGTATCACATTCTCCTTTGTGAAAAATCCAAAAAAATGTCTAACTTGACGATCATTTGTGACATCATTGGTGGAGCTTCTAAGTAATAAACCAACCTAAAAGGGGATTAACTAATTTTGAAATAAGTGGTACTCAATTCCATATTGAAATCTTCTAAAATCATATTTTTCATCTATTGCTAAGTAGAATTCGATTTCAATCCTTTTACCACATTTTTTCTTATCAATGATAAATATCGAACAATCATTTTCAAACAATCTTCATATACTACACATCACATATATGTGTATCATATTTTCCTTCCAAATAAAAATCAAGATTAGTCTGGTTTTTAAAATATATTTCACATTCTACATATATACTCGATATTCCAGACTACTTTTTAAAGTAACACAGAAAATCTATTCCATAATTATGTCTTTCCAACGTGGATATTCTAGAATTGCTATTCTTTACAGCGTATTTTTGGTCTTGTAGAAAATTTATTCTAGTAGGTGGACACAATAGAAAATCGAACACATCTTATTCTAGAAATTTTTTTCTAGAAAATTTCATATTCTAGAAGATGTCATATTCTAGAATATATTTTAACTTCGTTTTTCTTCGCAAAAATCACTCGAATCTAAGAGATCATATCAAGAAACTACAAGAAGAAGAAAAAAATACTCCACAATGTCTCTTATGTGATAGGCAAATAAGTAAAGGTAGTTCATGTGATAGGTAAATAAGTAAGAGGTAACTTATGTGATAGGTAAACATATAAAAATGAATTTATACATCAAAGAACTTATACCTTATATGTCAATTTTGATCATATACTACTTGATGTTTAGTTTTGTGGATTTTGATAAATGATTCTTATGGATATGTGTTTAGAGACATACTTAGATATGAAAGAAGAAGAAAAAAAACACAGAGAAAGAAAAAAACAAAAAGAAAGAAGAGAAACGCTGTTTAAAAAAATTAGAGAATTAATCTAGTTAATATTTTGTGAGAGATATTGTATGAATATTAGTAGATATAGATAAGAAAAAAGTATATTAGACATAAATTGATTTTTTAAATGGTTAATTCCACAAATATAGGGTAAAAAATCTTTTTAACTAATTCACTCTATTATTTAAGTGAAGATACAAAAATGACAAGAAAAAGTGAAGATGCGAAAGAAAGGATAGAGATTACAATAATAACTTAAAAGTGTCTATAAGAAAAGCCTAATAAACTCCCTCTAAGAAATCACGCAGTCGCTACGTTTTGATCAAGCCTCTCCGCCTTTGTATGGGATCGGCGGCCGATACCTTACTGGGTCGGTGACGGTTACTTCTTGGTCTCTGCTTTAGGTTTTTGTTTTGTTCGATGTTTTTTCCTTTCATATATGAGTTCCTTGTGAAATGGTGGTTCACGATGAATGTGTGTGCGTAAGCTCTAGAGTCGCCGAGCCTACGAGCTATCAAAGCTCAAAGTCTGCAATAAAGGAGCTGATAAAATATGAAAACTGAAGTAGACTTATAATCAAGGAGCTGATGATATCTGAAGACTGAAGAAGACATGAAGTCAGGAGGCTGATTACTGGAGCGCATATATCGGATGAAAGTGAATTTCAGAAGATATGAAAACGAAGATTCTGGAACGAGATAAAGATTGAAGAAAGAGTTGAGCCAAATAGATTTGAAGATCTAAACAAACAAAAGGAATGGTGCGAGATTATCTAGGGGAAAGATATTCGAGGAAAGGGTTTTTGTTTTAGAAATATTTTATTGTTGGGAAGGTTTTCCTTAGGATTTTCGGGTAGCTGATAAATAGAGAGAAAAAGTGTTCATTAGACTTCAACACTTTTGGTCTATATTTCTACTAAGATTTTATTCAACTTTCAAATCAGAGTGTTAATTGGTGAGTGTTCTTAATTTTACTTCTAAGGGAATCACGACTTGAGTGATTTAGATTAGGAAGTAGTTTTTCTATTAACCTTATAGGTGACAATCTAATAGTTGTTTAAGATTGTGTAAAATATTCTTCTTAACTATATGTATCTTTTTCTTAGGTATGTGTATCATTTTTGTTTTTCTTTTTTCTTTTTTCTTTTTCATGTGCTTCCTTTTTTGGTGCTATATCTCTATAAAACGTTTGTCAAATTTAATGATTTTTTTTTGGATATCTTATTAATTTTGAAATGTCATTCCTAATTAGGTGTACTTTTTCCTTTTTTTATATGTTATATCTCTTTAAAATGTTAGAAAAATTTGACGAATTATATTTGGAAATTTTAGTTATGAAATGAGTTTATTTAACTTTTTTATATACTATATTTTCTAAAAATGACACTTGTCAAAATCTAAATTAAATACGACATGTGTCATCATCTGGTGAGTTATAATTTTTACATGTTCTGCTTTATATAATAGCACAAAAACTATATAATATTTTTTAAAATTAATCTGGCGCATAACGAAACAATATATATATATA
>OVBE01001357.1:0-37424 GCA_900406425.1 Iberis pinnata | reverse complement strand
TGGTGTATTACTTAAGATTATTAATTTGAAAGCCTTTATCCAAAAAAAATCTACTATCAACATCATTTTGGCCAATGCACATTATGGGCCACGTCTCGTTCTTCTAAAAGTTTGGGCACGATTGGAAGTTTCATCTAAATAAAATGGCAATTACATAAATAAATAAACTAATAGATGAAATTGTTTTTTCTTTTCACGTCGCTCGATTTTCATCCAATCGACTTTGCCTACATCTCTCCCTACACGTCGATCCCGATCCCGATCACGATCACGATCACGATCCTCCATTCTCCTTTGAATTTCACTGTACACTTTGCTTTACTCGTTTCGTATGCGCTACCATTTACCGAAATCTTCAACCCTAGCTCAATCAAGCCCGGCGGCTGCCAACGACGGCGTTGTAGCTCTGATTGACTAAGAAGGAGGAGATCTAGGTATTGATTTCAAACCACCTTGAAAGTCTATTCTACCTGACATCGGATTAGAGAGAATTTTCACATAAAGTGAAGAGATTTGAAGAATTTGTTAGAGTTAGGCGAAAGGAAGAATGGTGGAGCCGGTGAACTCTTCGCTTGGGAAAATGCTATTGGAGGAGGTCAGTCCAGTGGTCATGGTTCTATGTACGCCACTTGTCGAAGAGACTTTCCTCAAGAATGAGCTATCCTTTGTGGAAACGCTCAAACCATTCTGCAACTTTAGTAATATAGATGGTGAGTTCTGATTTGATTGCTAATTTTGATTTTGTTCTGCATTTCCAAGTGTCTATCAAAGGTTTACTCCCTCAATCTTCTAACTCGAGGGTACCAATGGTAAAATTCGTTGTGCAGTTCCTGTTCGGACCTCAGGCGATCAACTTTATCGGCTAAAGAAGTTTACGTTGAGATTGTTTTATGCCTCCGATATCAGGCAACCAAACATAGAGGTATGTAACTTTGCATCCGCAGAATTTTAAATTTGAACATTTGGGGTATATGATTACTAGTTCTTAATCAGCAGCAACGCAGATCACCTTTAACTGGATCCGTTGGAATCCTTTCCTGAATGGGTTTTGGGTTACACGTGTATTTGGGGCTCCTTCATTCTGCATATTTGGTATTGAGCTTAAGCTTGGTTATGTTTACTTAATGGGTAGGTTGCAAAGCAACGGCTAGAACATGTTATTACTCAAGCTGGGGAGAAGGATTTTCAGGATTTGAAATCTGACCCTCCTAAAATTACTGATATACTCTCTAGTAAGTCTGTATTCAAAAGTATGCTTTTACAAGTTTTTTCTAAACTCCATGCACTAAATTTAATCAAATAATCGAAAAGACAAATTCTCTAACTCTTTGCTTCTCTAATGTTGATGTACTTTCCATCCCTGCAGATCGAGAGTCTGAAATTGCGCCCACGTGGTTTCAGTATTACAATAAAGAACTTATACGTACATTGTCGTTTTCAGACCATGAGGCTTTTGATCATCCTGTGGCTTGTAAGACATTAAATGGGTTGTAGAAAATCATTGCTGTTTTCTTCTTTCTTTTAACTAGGATTGCTCATCTGTTATTGTCTCATAGAATGTTATTTGGTGTACTAAATAGTTCTAAATGTGCTTTCCAGGTCTCTTGGTGGTGTCATCTAAAGACGAAGAACCTATAAATAAATTTCTAGATCTTTTCAACGCCAATAGATTACCTTCTTTGTTTAATGATGGTACAATGGACCCAAAGATTTTGAAGCATTACCTGTTGGTGCATGACAATCAAGATGCAACAACAGAGAGGTAGTTTTTCCTTACCCCATCGTATATTATATGATCCTCTTCATAATTATATGGGTGTCAAATGTAATGTTTTAGTTAACTGGATGTTATTTATTCTGTAGAACGTCAAAAGTTCTGTCTGAGATGAGAAGTACATTTGGAAATAATGAATGCAACTTACTTTGCACTAATTCGTCTAAAGAGGGGAACATGGAACATCAGGCCAATCCGTGGTCTTTATCTGTAAGTCGCTCATCAGAAAATCTAACCAAGGTATTGTTCAAGGTCATTTATTGTAAGGTTAACTTATTGATTACCAATTTTTTTGAAAGAAATCAAGTGTTTCTGCCAACAAACTTGGATGTGCTCTCACTGGCGACGATATTTTGGAGGTACTTTTATATGCTTCTGGTTGCTAGTTCTTGTGTAACATTCTCTTGCTGATAGTATTCACATCTTTGAATCGTTTTGGATTTTTTTAACCAATGGTATTACTATCTGGCATATTCGGAGCAGATCAAAGATCTGATGCAAGAGTTTGCTTCCAGGCATATAATTCCTTACATGGAGCAGAAAGTTCGAGAACTTAATCAACAGGTCAGCTTTTAGATATTTTAACAAGTTGGTTGTGAGAACATATCCTTCTTTTTCTGTATGCTTCACTTAGACTTCTTTTGATCACTTACCATATCATTTTAGTCTGCATTTGGTTGTGTTACTAGATTTCTGCAACAAGGAAAGGACTTAGGAACCAGATAAAGAACTTATGGTGGAGAAAAGGAAAAGATGATGGAGTGGATTCGACCAAAGGCTCTATGTATGCTTTCTTGAACTTCTTGCTCCTTTTATGATCTCTTTGACGTCGTCATAAGCTCTAACGATTTTGCTTCCACTTTTGAAGGTATACCTTTAGCTCCACCGAGTCTCAAATTCGAATTTTGGGTGACTACGCCTTCATGTTGCATGATTATGAACTTGCATTGTCAAGTTATCGTTTAATATCAACAGATTACAAGCTTGATAAAGCTTGGAAGCACTATGCTGGCGTTCAGGTAGCTTCACATCTTTGTAATTATGTTTCGATAAAGGTGTCCATGTGGCATTAATTTGACTCAACAATTAACTTATAGGTTTTCCATGGTATCAAACTGATTGTGTTTGGTCTTTGTTTTCCATTGTTCGTTACTTGTGGCCAGTGGCCACTTCAGTAACTCATCATTGATAGACCATTGGTTCTTGCTAAAATTTGGCCGGACTACTCATCTTATCATGTATGTTTTTGGAAGGAAATGATGGGACTTGCATATTTCATCTCAGACCAGTCAAAAAAGGAAGCTGAGTATTGCATGGAAAATGCATTCAGCACTTACATGGTACGCCTTTGCAGACTAGTCTTTAACCTAAATTAGCTCTTGTAGTCAATGTCCCTTGTTACTTGAATTTGGTGCATATTAAATTAAAAATGAAACTGAAATACACATGTCTTTAAAATCTCATGCAGAAACTTGGGAAGTCTGGCTTCCAAAACGTTACAAGATGTGGTCTCTGGTGGGCAGAGATGCTAAAGGCTAGAGATCAGCACAAAGAAGCTGCTTCTGTTTACTTTCGCATATGTGGAGAGGTGCTTCTTTTTAAGCCATAGGAATACATGCATTTTATATAGTTGTTAACTTTTACTCATTTTACAGGAACCATTGCACTCTGCAGTCATGTTAGAGCAAGCTTCTTATTGCTTCTTGTTAACTAAGCCACCGATGCTACACAAGTATGGATTTCATCTAGTTCTCTCAGGAGACCATTATAAAAACTGTGATCAGGTACATTGCACTTTGTTCAGAAGGTTCAAGCTCATACATGATTTGCATTCTTAAAGAATATACTTTGTTTGCCCTTTTCAGGTTAACCATGCAATTCGTACATATAGAAGTGCAATATCTGTTTATGAATCAACAACATGGAGCCATATTAAAGACCATGTATATTTTCATATTGGACAGTAAGTTTTGACTGTGGTGGATGTAGGTCTTGTAAGAAATGAAGTTTAGAAATGTGTGGTCTAAAACTTGTTATGAAACTATCTGTTCAGGTGGTATGCAATTTTTGGCATGCATGATGTTGCAGTTAGAAACATGCTCAAAGTACTAGACTGTGGTTACCAGTCCAAGGCAACCCAAGAGATTTTTCTCAGGGACTTTTTCGACGTTGTTAAGGTGCCTAGCCTATACTTGTGGTTTGATATGCGTACTGATTCTGCTCAGAGAATAAAATAGCCCACCCCAATTGTTACCCATGGTCTCTATTCTTGGTTATTTGTCTACAAAATATTATTTAATTTTCATTTCCATTTTCTGTCATTTTGAAGAAAACTGGAATGAAGCACGAAGTGGTTGGACTTAAACTACCAGTTGTTAATATGTCATCACTTCAAGTTATATTTGAAGACCATCGCACTTATGCATCTCAAGCTTCTGTAAGTTGCAAAACCACTTTTGAAGTATGTACATATTGTACCATCGTAATTTTGGTAGGATTTATTGCATTTATACTCCAACATGAAAAAACTTGGCATCAGCATTTCTGATCAAGATGTTTGGATGACTTGCAAACTCATAATCGTTGAGCATCATTGAATTGTTTCCTTATATTAATGGTATCTACATATCTCGTGTACCACTATGATTCACATGTCATGGTCAGGCTCTTGTAGAAGAGAGCATCTGGCAATCACTGGAGGACGATATCATTCCATCACTAAATTCTGGCAAGTCAAACTGGCTGGAGTTACAGTCGAAGCTTCTGCCAAAGAAATACAAGGAATCGAATGTGTGTGTCGCTGGAGGTATGCAGGTTGTTGTTGGTAGCTGCGTTTTCTGTTTATCTGAATCGTAC
Source organism: Iberis pinnata (assembly GCA_900406425.1). NCBI lineage: Eukaryota > Viridiplantae > Streptophyta > Magnoliopsida > Brassicales > Brassicaceae > Iberis > Iberis pinnata. The sequence continues at coordinate 32,794 of OVBE01001357.1, read as the reverse complement.
ACTTTCTTTTTGATTATCCTGCAATTAACTAATGCTTGAAATCTGACGGGTAAAAATATGTAATCTAGCCTAGCTAAGATAAGCACATTTGTATGCAAAATCTCTTTTGCCTCACGGTGGCAGCAGCTAGGACATTTTAAATTGACATATGGACTTAATTTAACTTTGGGAAATATATATCTTCGAGACATCTAACTGTGGTACTTTTGCACGGATGTATGGAAGAGAGAGAAGGGAGATAAGACTTCTTCATTTGTGATATAATATCTTGTAAACGTTATCACTCGTGCCTGCCAAGGAAGCTAGATTCCTTTTGGTTTGTCAATATATTCAGGCATATTGTTGACTGTTAAAGACGTGTTATTCTGCTGTCACATGTTTGAGAATTTTTGTAGTTGTGGATTCTTACTTGTACTTCACTGTTTTCAGAGTCAGTGAAAGTGGACCTGGAGTTTAGGAATCCATTACTAATCTCTACGTCCGTAACAAGTGTTTCCCTCATCTGTGAACTTACTGCGAATTCTGATGACCTAAAATTGGGTAAGCTGTTCTATTGTTTGACGTAATAATTTTTGTGCATCTTCTTTGTATATGTGAAACTTATTTCAATATTTGGATTTGGCTTTGTAAAGTAGATAAAGAGCCAAGTACCTCAAGCTTGGGACCTGAAAGTTCCTCAGAACATAATCAGTAAGCAGCTGATCTCCTCAATCAGGTTTCTTCAACTTACGTGATCTATATATGAATGATTAAACTGTGTCGTCTATGTCAACAGGGGTACAACCTCTGAGATATCTTCTTTCACTTTGTCTGAAGTGGACTTTACATTAGGTGGAGGCGAGAAAAAATTGGTGAGTCTGCTACATTGGATACTTAGATTGATTGATATGTTCTAATGTTTTTCGATCATATTTGTTATATATAGAGGAACATGTTCCGAAAGTCTTGATGTTTCACCTGTAGGTGTTTTCTCTAATCTGGTTTATCAGGAACTTGAATTGCACATGTTTTCATAAGCAATTACGAAACTATTGCTTGATCATATGTGCGAAGAAACTAATCAACAAGTCATACTCTATTGATTGTCACAATACTGAAAGTATGAAACTATACTTTGTTGCGACTAACCTTGTTTGACGAAACAAATATTAGATTTCCTTAGTCCTTTGTAAGACTATTATATGTTCGGTCGGCTTATTGTATCTCCTTGGTGAAGTTCTTAGGTTAATTAGCTGCTAATTGTTCGTTACGTCTTACTTATTGTTGTGATCTTTTTTTCTAGGTGAGGCTCACGGTTACCCCCAGAGAGGAAGGTATTCTCAAAATTGTTGGTGTAAGGTGGGAGTTGTCTGGCTCCATCGCAGGTGTGCATTACTTCCAATCTGTGCCCGTACAAGCAAAAACTGCCAATGGAAGAAGGAAAAAAAAACTTACTCCCTCTGATTCCTTGAAATTTTTAGTCATCAAGGTTCAAACTTTTCCCTTATGGTTTAATTTTATAAGATTCGTCGCAACCTCTAAAGTATAGAAATTTTGAATGTTCAGAGTCTACCCAGGCTTGAGGGTTCAATTGATCATCTGCCTGCAAAGGTGCATGCTGGAGATCTACGATATCTTGTTATGGAATTAAAAAATATATCAAATTCTCCAATTAAGGTAGTTTGCTTTTTCTAATCGACCCTTGTCTATTTTTTCTCTACAATTTACCCAATTAGTTCATTTTGTTCTGTTATTGTGTGGCTGTTACGTATATTTATTTGTGCTTGATGACTGAATAATGTGATGCACTGAACTATCCACTGGATTATTCTTGTGCTAATAAAGTCTCTGTTCTCATAGAATCTTAAAATGAAGATTAGTCATCCAAGATTCGTAAGTCCAGGAAATCATGAAGAAGAGCTGACAACCGAATTTCCAGGTTGCTTAATGAAAAGTGACGAACGAAAGATTGTGCAGAGTGAAACGAATAGTACAAGTAGTGTATTTGCATTTCCAAAGGTCTGCGGCAAGCCTTTTCTTCAAACTTCAAACTAGAATGTGCATGTTAGTTATTCTAACATGGTTTTTAATGCTGATTGATCTCTTTCAGGATGTATCACTGCAAGGAGACGTATCTTTGAGGTGGCCTCTTTGGCTTCGAGCTGCCGTTCCAGGAAATATATCTTTGTATTTTACAATATACTATGAGATGGAAAATGTATCAAGTATCATGAAATACCGCACTTTAAGGATGCATTATAAATTACAGGTGATGAATCTATAGGCTTCAATCGTTTTTATAATTTAAATTTGGCATAGGCATATTTGCATTGGCCAACAATTCTAAACATTTTATATTGTACATTGTCATATAGGTTTTACCATCACTGGAGACCTCGTTTGAAATCACTCCCTCACCATCAAGATTGCAAGAATTTCTTGTGCGTATGGATATAATGAACCATGCAAATTCAGATTGTTTCCAAATTCTTCAGTTGTCAACAGTTGGGTGCCGGTGGGGTATCTCATTACTTCAGCCAGTTGATACAATCTTACCTTCCAAGTCTCTACTCGCTGGGCAAGCTTTATCGTGTTTCTTCATGTTAAAGGTCGTTGGAACTTGAAAATTTCATTTAGTGCACTTCTAGTAGCTAGCTGGGTTTTTTTCTTTTTTCTTTTTTCTTTTCCAGATCTGAAATTGGATTATTTTTCAAGTTTCAGGGTTGCAAAAAATCTGTGACTGAAGAAGAGGAAAGCATGTCCCTTCCTCCCAGCCAAACCGACGTAAAACTGTTTACTCAGGATGAAGATGAAAAGCTTTTCGATATCGTTAACTCCCCTCTCGCAGGCTTCCATGAAAGTGAAAGGTCATGTCAGGGAGCCTCCGATCAGGTAAAGTACTGTCTCATGGATGTAAATCTTATGGGCTGCAAATTCTTATACAATATGTTATCAGAAGTTCAGAACTATGTTGAGCTCATAGTTGCATTTATAAAACAGGTAAATCTGAATACAGTTGACTTCATTCTAATCTCTCGCCTGGCAAAAAGCAGCAATCCATCAGCAGTGCCCGATTCCCCAAAGATTCTATCTCACCATTCATGTCACAACATGTACGAGTATCCTCAGAAGTATCTTCCTTCAGCTTTCAAAACTTTTTTTCACTACTGCTGATTGCTTTTTTGTTCGATTTCAGCATCAGAAGCTCAAACCCGCTCTCGTGGTCACTAGACGGTCCCCAAACCATATACCATGACTTTTCGTCATCCTTATGTGAAATAAAACTAAAGATGGTAATCAGAAACACATCTGATGGATCATCTTCTGTGAGCATAAACACCATTGATTGCCTACCAGACACAGCAGCACCAAATCCTTCCTCTGAAAACCAATCTGGGTGGCGCTACGTGCCAACGGTAACAGAGGAAATGAAACTAACTACAGATGTGATGGGAAGCCGTCTGGGGAAACCACCATCTTCCATGGAAAGCTCACCTCCGTTCATATGGTCAGGTTTAAGTTCTACAAAGGTCCAAATCCAGCCATTGTCCACAAGGGAAATCCAGCTGCAGATATCGGTTTTCTCTCCAGGTGTATACAATCTCTCATCATATAAACTTGAGTGGGAGCTTTATGAGCATGAAAAGGCATCATCAGGGACATGCGAAGGCTATCCTTATTACCTGTCTGTTCTTCAGTCAGAGTGAGCTTTTCTATAGCTTGAGGATACTGAGTGAGCTGTATTCATTTTGATGTTTTGTGTAGGGTTTACATTTTAATTTTTCAATTTTGAATGTAGCAAAGTGTTGTCAAGTAGGGGAAAAGATTAATTATACTTCACGGCAAAAAGATGAATTTTATTTATATTTGTGGAATAAAAGATGACAAAGACTATTGTGGCCTCCCTCTTGTTTTTAGTTAATCCTGAATTAGGTAATCTTTAGGAGTGCTTCTTCATGTAGTTACATCTTCGTTCTTACGTCCATCCTAATGGTTAACTTGCTGGTTGTTCGGAACAGCCTTGCTCCCAAGTCAACTGTAACTCTTGTTTCTGACTTTGTTGGCAAGCTCTCTACGTCTCTACCTCCTTCCTTTAGGTTCCGTCTCTTAAGTGTTGCTATTAAGGTTATTGGTACCAATTCCTATTTCTATTGAACTTTTGATTATGGTACTTGTGCCCGCACGGCTTTCTCAATACCACATTAAAAGCCTCATGTGTGATGTTTGTCACTGACCCTGCGACTTCCACAATTTGCCCAATTCAGAATATTAGTCCATTTCTAAACTTATGCTTCGTTTATTTTGTAAAATAACTTCAGATGATAAATAAATAAATATAATCCAGGCAATTTCTTTTCATTTTAGAAAATTTACACTAACTTTTACTTTATAAATGATATAATTTCAAAACTCACACGAAAACACATTGCTAAACCACTTCACAAGAAAAGAAAAGAAAAAAAAAAATACATGCAGCTGCGACACCCCTTCTTATTATATAGTCGTCGCTGTACAAACATGTCATATTTATTATTCTTCGAATCGCTGCTTTTGTGTCTCTGAAGATCAGATGCCGAACAGGGCCATAATATGAAAATTATTATTTTTCAGAAAGTAATTTTGCATGTTCAATATCACACACAGAGACCAGGGAAAAAGGAAAATAAAAATTAGCATCTCCCAAATATAAACCAGTGAACGTGGTTACACCAATATAGACAAATACAACAACTCATACATATATAAAGAGATAAATAATCAAAAGAAAAAAACCACTTGGATATTTAAGCTATAACACCATTGATACTATTACTACTACATTGCCTAAAAAAGGGAAATGATTTCGAAGGGTTGGACCAAACTACCTATCTGCAACTATAACCTCTCATCTTCTCAATCTCCATCTAGAAGATGGATTTGGTGAGTTTTGGTCGCGGTTTAATGCTGATGCTTTCATATGGCTTACTTTGTTCAACTTGGATGTAATCTCTTGTTTTCAGAACCTGCCAAAAAACCAAACAAAGGAAGACCAAGCGATAATTGACGCATCAAAACAAACTAGGAAGCTTCAACAGAAAGCAGTCAAGCACAATTCCTTAGCAAGATCAAAACACTTTTTTTGTTTATGAACATACCAGGGTTTCAAAAAACATTCTTGATGCTTCTTTACGAGTTTTCCCTGTTAAAAGTTTGTCGGCCACCAAAATATTCTTCCCACTCTCAGCTTCTTTATCAAACAATGTCTGGAGATACTTCGCCACAGCCCTATACAGAACAAGGATTTTTAATCTCTGTCTCTCTCTCTCTCGCATTGAATATGGAAAAAATGATCAAGTGTACAGACCTGGTACGAGAAGACCAACCACTGTTCTCTAGAAGATGAGTTTCTTCACCATCTTGCACACCATCGTCCTCATGATCTTCATCTACTTCATCATCATCCACGTTCAAAAATCCTGAAGACACAGAGTGTAATCAACTCTAATCAGAACCATTAAGACATCATATAGGGAATAGCAGTATCTCACATATCAAAATCATGCTCAAGAAGCCTATGATGACCAGAGTATTAAGTCCTATTGATCAAATGGAGAGGATACAGAGCATTTTGATAAATTAAATTAAGTTCGAACCTGTGTCATGTGCAACCTCCATAATATCCATTTCCTACAACATAATATAACAACACAAAAAGAAATCAGAGGCATGTCTTCCTTGAACAAGGAAACAAAGCTACAAACTTACATCGTTATCTCCCATAAGATCTACACGAGTAGGTTCTGTATCTGGTGCACTTTGTATATAATCCTCACTATATACCTCATTATGTTGTTCGTATTTGTTATCAAACTGTATCTCTGTATTCCCCCCATCATTATTGGCTTTCACAATAGGCTCGTTGCAACTCTCCAAAGCCAGATTACTAAAATCACTAGCTTCGATGCATTCAGCTTCAAAAGAATTAATTGTGTTATCGCGTGGAGTCGGGTCGTCTATTCCAACCTCGCTAACTTCAGCTGATGCATCTGTCTTCTTATCTACATGTGGCAGATTATCTTCATGTGGAAGATTGTCTTCAACTTTCAAGCCGGTCTCATCTAGCGTGGCATTGCTATCTATATCACCTTCAGCAATCTCAATAACGTCACTGCAACTTTTTTCGTTAAAATCAATACAAACATCTTGACAGCCTAGCCCTCCATCATGGTTTCCATGGGATCCCTCCACCCGTAAATCTTCTACATGATCGTGTTTGTCCTCGGACAGCATGGTTTTATTGATCTCGATATCGTCTCTTATTTCTTCCAGATGGTCTATGGTTTCTTCATCATGCGGGTTAGTAAGAACTTCAGCAGGTAGCTCCTCGGAATCATTTGGACAAGCTTGAGGAACAGAGCTTTCTTCAATTTTGTTTCCTTCCACTTCCCGAACAGAACATTCATTATGTTCCACCATTCCAACAGAAGCATGACGGTCATCATTCTCAATTATCATGATTCCTCTTAAATCATACGGCTCATTGTGCAGAGATACTAATTCTACTGACATACCTGAAAATCATTGAACATATTACTTGTGTGGCTGCAAGTTACAAGAACCATTGAGAGATTTTGTATAGAACGGTCTACTTTTTAGCATAATGAACTTACCACTGAATATTGGCTCCTTCAAGAGTCCATCCTCCAAAGCCTGCCTTTGAAGCATTACGATTTCAGGAATGGTGCAAGGTGCCTTCTTTCGCACACGACGTATACCTTCGGTGTTTGTCAGTTGTTCCCGGATAACACTAAATAGAAAAGCAAGCAAGATCACAATAGAAAGAGAACTAATAAAAGGCACGACAATGTAAAAAAAATAAAATTGCACCGAAGTATTTACAAGTGTGAGACTTAAAGGAAGAACAAAGGTGAAGAAACCATAAGATATTGGCCCAACTAAATCAATATTCACACTATTTATATATTTAGCTGTCTTGCTCCCTAGTGGAAATTGCAAAGCAGGTGCAGCTAAAACAAAAACTTCTATGAAAGGTGGACAAGGAGCAGTGACATATAAGCCAAAGCAAAAAAACAGAGATATCAGTTAAGTAAACATACTCGCCATGCAAAACCATAGGGTCATCCATTAGAACCTTCCTCTTTGTAGCAGTAGAACGGGGAGCAGATCGTAACCGTTTTGTAGATACCACTTTAAAAACAGGGGTAGGCTTCATCTTCAGAAAAGATGACTTTCCAACTGAAAAAAGTAATCATTGATTTATAAAGTTACCTCAAATATTACAACCTCATAAACCACTCTGCTTTCGTTAGGCAAGATCAATAGAAAAGCAATAAAAAACACTGATACCTAAAATAGAAGACAGCAGATCATCATCATCAGGAACAGAATCTACATTTCTCTTTGACTGAATCAGTCCAACTGACTCAACAGAGTTCAAACTTTCTGCAGTTAATGTGCTTTCGGTAAAAGTGCGCTTTTTCCCAGTAATGTTATTGTTTTCCGCATCTCCATTACATACGCCAGGGTCTTCTTTATCTGGCGTAGATTCAACCAGAATACCATTTCCATCCCCCAGTCCATTAGGTGCTGCCAATACCTTCTCAGGTGCAGGCAAATCAGAATCAGTCAATCCTGTAAAATTTTCCAACTGTTCATCAGTTTCATGCGCATTACTCGGCTGCTCATCTGGTCTACTGGACGCTTGCCCATCTCCCTGTAGACAAGAATCTGTTTCCTGGTTGACCTCAGCGCCAATGGCAATATGATCTGGCATAAACAATAAATATTAAAAGAATAAGGCAGGCACCAAAGACTTAGCAATAGGTTACATCCACAACGCAGGTGATAACTCAGGTGATTTGCATTTTATTTGCCAACAAACCTTGGTTCTCTTCTTCAGGATCTATTGGTCCCTTGGATAAACAATGCTCAGCATAAGAACTTGTTGGCCCTCCAGGCGTTTCAAGTGGAGGAACAGCATCTGGCTTATCATCTGGAACATCATTAACATTAGCTCGTGCCTCAGTCATTACATGACCAGGATCCTCCACCTCGGTAGTGATGTGAGAACAGCATGGAGATGCAACATATACTTGCTCTGCCCTCTCTTCCAGCTCATTTTGTGTGTTGACATTTTCATCTATCTGCGACTTATCCACCTCCATGGGAGTAACTGCTGCTTCTCCAGTAATATATTCGGAAGACAGGTCTTCATCACGTTTATGCATCTCATTAGCATCCAGTTCCCCAGAAGCCTTCCTCTCTTCTTCTGCATTCAGATCCCCTACCTCTATATGATCATCGCATGCCAGCTGCTCTCTGACACTAGATGAGTTTGGCACCTCAACTAATCCAGGAGTTTGAGGAGCTTGGGCATCTGCGATGAACTCATTATTCATAGCAAAATCTTCAACCTATAAAAAAACAGAGATTCATAAAAATAATGACAATAATTGCAACGTGCATTCAGTCATTGGAAAATATATCCAAGTAAGCATTGTGACTCAGGTAACAATTCTTTTATAAAATATTAGTATTCCCCTTCTGCGGTCTTTGATGATACGCACCTGCTCTTCATTGAAATCGCTGGGCATGGCTTCAGAAGCTCCTACCATTGCATCTTGCATCCCAGATGTTTCCACGTCCAGATACACATTGTCATCACTGCTATTAACAAATAGAATATCTTCCATAAGTAAAACAATAATTGATAATTCGCGCATTCAAATTATATACCGAGGGATAACACACAAGAATGATAAACCTCACAGAAGGCAGTTCTATTTCATAATCTAATTTTGCACTCTGAGAACGAAGCAAAATCTAGTTATCACTGTCTTGGAACTTAAAAAGCATGGTTATATAGCTTGAAACACATTTAAGCACCAAAACACATGGCTTCTTTATCAGTTAGTCAATCCAAGTCTTTCCCTGTTCTAAAACTTATGTTAACCATTTAAAAAGTATGATAACATGTTGCAGCAGCATATGAACTAAAATTAGAAAAGGTATAGAACAACTCGAGAAGAGAAGATCAAACAGGTACTTTAATTATAAAATCAAAGAAGACCATAGGGGTGCCAAATTTGCAATTATAGAGCTTAAAAAGTCAACAAAATACCCTGGAGCTCCCTCATCGTCGGATCCAGCTACATCCTTCTCCTGGAATACTTTCTGCTTAAAAAACAAGTATGGTAAGAAATCACACCCGAAATAAAATACTAAGAGAAAAGAAGGTGTGATTTTAAATATGTGAAGCTTTACTAAAAAAAGAAAGCATCAATATCATCCTGACCCTACAACATGGCTTCAAATTACAAGCGTGAATCCTAGACTCCACAACTGGATGTACAGCAGAGCTTCCAGTTGCTACGTCTAACCAAACCATGGAGCGACAAAACCTAAAGGCTAGAAGCAAATGAAATCTAAAAATAAACCAAAAGAACTCGTCGTATCTTCATATTTCCATATGGTTATCCTATTTCTAGTCTTTAGTGAACTGAACAAAATAGATTTTTTCTGTTCCATGAATATATGGAAGTACCTCGTCAAGATCCAAAGCAACTTGAGAAGTGTCTCCATCACCAAATCGCTCTGGAAAAGAATACAAAAACGAATTTGCTAATTTAAGGTACAACTACCAATAAACTAAAGACAAGTAGCATGGAACAACCACTGACCATCTAATCCAAATTGCGATGTTGAGTATACAACACCATCCATGGTATCCTGAAGAGTGATCTGCTCTCTTGTACTAACATGATGATCAACGTAATTACTGCCAGACAACAAAACTAGGTGCAGTGAATAAATAAAGCTTCTGAAAATCAGATCACAAGTAGTAAAACAGAGCACATGAGGGAAACAAAATAAAAATGGATCTCGTTCTTTAAGAATCCAAATACCATAGCATAATAAAATAGAGAAAACTAGTGTGAATGTTAAATCGTCAAGAAACTAACCCCTGAAATATTTCATTATCTGGAAGCTCAAAATCATCAAGATCAAATGTCTCTGGCAATGTGATTGAGTGATAAGGCGCTGTGGATTCTTCTGGGGGTAGGTCAACTGTAGCAGAGCGAAAAGCTTGCTTTACCTTAAGCAAGGCCTCACTGCAATCATCGAAGAGGTAGTTCACCTTTCTCGAATATATACGCACCACACCAACCAGCAGATGACTAGACAATCGCAATGCAATTGGTGCTTCCGGAAAGAGAATTGAATCTGCTTGGCAAGCAAAATATTTAGAAAATATTTTGACGGGAGCTGGTAGGGTAAAGAGAAAATAACAGCATGGCATGGAACTGACTTATCACTATATGGCTGGGAACAACAAACAAATCTAATCAAGCAAAACGAATATGACACCATTCATATATATATAGAAAAAACTTAACTTTAATATGAGGCTATAAGAAGAATTCCAATTAATAAAGGAAAGACTTGTAGACTTAAGGAACTGCCGCCTATTACATGTTTGCATATAATTCAATTGGGCGATCCAATTTTATCAATCACGAAATTTGCTGAAGAAAAACAAAATTGATCAAAAAAATTATTAAGAGAGAGAGAGAGAGAGTGTGTGTGTTATACAAATATTTCTCCTTACTTCACTTGTTCCTCCAATACTTGTAGAAAACAATTCATCTAACAGACTTGTAAACTTAGAAAAGTTATGGTCGTTCCTTTGCCTTTTACGGTTAAGCTAAGCAAAACCACTTTCTTGCAGCATACTAGAACTATCAAGGCTACTCCTATTAGAGAGTACATATGGTTAAGTGAGATAGGGTGATTCATTGTGATATATAGACCTAAAACATAAGAAAGTACTCATGTTCCACATAACCACTACAGAAACAAAAGTGAATTGACAAATGCCAAACAAAAAATTTAATGAACACAGAAAGACTGGGAACAAAATTATGAGAATTTAACTTCTGCTTAATCCTAATGTGATCTAACTACTAAGAATGAAATAAGAGACTGAGCACAGAAGCAAAAACTCACCAACAGAGACTCCAATATCAGTATCAGCCACCTGATTCTTTCGAAGCTTCCTCTCCAAATGAGCCGCAATCCATATTGTCCCAAGTGGCCCTTTTTTAGCTAATATAAACTGCGAATAAAACATTCCTCGTCCTCGACACCAGAACCAAAAAAAAAAGCCCTAAAATTTCAACACAAGGAACCAACTTGTCAGAATCTCATCGTAGCAAATTGAACTTCAAAAACTGATCAGATAACTAAATCCCTTTTCTAGACGAATAAAACTATAGAGAAGATCACAGCTTTCCAACTTCGTAAAACAGAACCCAAAATTAGCTCAAAACCTCGAAATTGCCACGAAACAGAGACCCTCAATAATGGTCCTAGGCTAATTCACGAGCTTCGCAAGTAGAATACCGAGCAAGGGGTAGATCAATTACCAGAGATTTCACAAAGCTTAACAAGTCCAACAGCTCGATTGGAACAGAGTTCTTGCGGAAACCCTAATTCGTAGACACTTCAAAGAGAAGACCCGATTCGAGAGAAGTAGAATCTTTAGACTATCACCCCTCGTTGTTGGAAGATCAGACACAGCAATAGCGAACTCGTGTAAGAATTTTGAGAGAGAGAATCGCGATATGAGAAAGTTTCCAAAATTTGGATCTTTGGTTGATTTTTGATAAAATGAGGGATTTGGTGTGGCAAAGGAGCATGAATTTGATGACATACGTCGTGATCCTATTGGTTATGATACGAGACGGTCCCACATAGCTTGAGATTTAGATTATTTGGTCCAATAATTCTGTGTACGTCAACTAATTGTCTAACAAAAGAAAAATATAAACTTCAATTAAAGTAAGTTAATAAGGTTTTCCCTTTTTCAAAACATTTTAGCTGGGCGGTATCTTTCCCTCGTTGTGGGAAATATGAAAAATTTCTTTTCTATCGCATATACAAAAGACTGAGACATTTTCTAGATCTAAATACATGTAATATTGTTGTTATTGGGTTTGATATTCAAGACATAATTAATAATTAACAAGTACCATAATTAACTAAATTTTTTTTTCCTTCTTTTCTCTCTCGACTTCGAGACGATGTAACGATGAAGAGAGCGGTGGCGTGCGGAAGCCCACCATCTCGTCTTTCTAATAACAACCAGCGTACACCGCTATTCCAGGGTTCGCTGGTGAGACCAGCACCAACAAAGTCTACCAATTACCTATTTCAACCGAAATTTTTCATGCATGCAGAAGCCTTTTACCCCAGTTTCATCGGAACCGTTGACGAGAGGATAAGAAGCGGTGCAACATAGTAGATCCGACCATATATGTACGCGGACGCACTGCACGGCAGACCACACGGCTCAGAAAAGAGGAATCTCGAGGTAAGCTGGTTCCAGAAGTTTGGAAGTGAAGGAGGCGTTGTCGGCGGTGATTCAGTGAGGACAGTGATCACCGTCTCTCGCCACTGAACCAGATCTGAAGATTTCTTGTACCTTCCTCAGCTCTTCGGACACCTATTCCCCTTTCCCAAAGTCGGTGGAGACGCGACAAAGACCTGCCTCTACTTCCTCTTCAAATTGATGGTCTCGGTGGGTGGCGGTGGCAGCCTCCTCGGTGCTGTCGTCGGACATTGTTTCGACGGCATATGCAGGGAACGGCGGCAGCGGGTTATGGTTTGGTTCTCAAACCTAATCCAGGGCTTTAGGATTTTGTGTTATTGGGCCTGGAATAACATGGGCCTAGAAGTCCAAACCAAAATTGTAGTATTGGGCTTTTGCAATATTTTGATTAGATTTTTGGATATGAAAAATGTAATTGGGCTATTCTAGCTCTATATAAGTTTTCAATAGAATAACATTTATTAAAAGAAAGACATATTTAGACATATGTTCAAATGTTATTCATTTGTCAATTGTAACATCAATTAAGAGTCATAAAATAAAAAAATATAAATATTTGAAATGCTTAAAAAACAATAGTCTTGATTCATGATCTCAGTAATCTCAAATATATAAAAATAATTTGAAAAATATATTTCACCGCTAAAAACACGAACACTATCACCCCCAAAACGTATAAACGCATCATCCCTCAAAACGAGGACACATGTTTCCCGCCAAACACGCGGAAATAATTTTCCAGTTAAAAACACATAAAAGCATTTTGTATTTCTTGCAAAAGTATAGATTTTCGCTAAAAACTGGAAAAAAAAAACAAGAAGTTTGTTATTGGCGAAAAAGCACATTTCTGTGTTTTTGTAGGAAAAACATATTTCGCATTTTTTGCCGAAATATTTAGTGTCTTAGTTTAGAAAACATATATCTTTTTTTAAAAAATGTAATTGAATATTTTTACAAATTCGAAATCTAACAAAACTGCATACATATGCAATATCTAGATGTCAAATTCATATACAGAAATGAACAACATTTAAATGTAACATCCAAATACTACATTTAGATGCTACTTTTAGATATTATAGAGAAACGAACGGACCTTACACAAATTCCACCAAAATTTTGGTTGAAAACTTGATATAAGTCTATTTTGAGAAGACAAATTTATAATGACAATTAAATAAAAGAAGTCAACAATATATGGTAGAAAGATAAACATTTCAAAATATATCGAGACCATATAAAAGTTCGATGTAACAGTATGATCACCTTCAAAGCGCTAAAAACAAGAATATATATCATTATTAATATCAATAAGAGATACTTTACTCCTCAAAAATCGATTCGGCCTATCCAAGTATTAAACATTGAGTAAAAACGAATTTTGGACGAGCTCAAAAATCTCTGGTAATCACTCTGAATATTAATACTAAATATTTTTGTAAGAAAAGCTCATAATTAAATTGTTTTAACTATTGTGCTTTTAATTCAACGATTGATGTCGTATGTGGAAACATTTTTCTTTGAAATGTGCTTAAAATCAGCCAAAACGTGGCAAGTGAGACCCAACAAGATGACCTCGTCGAGACCCATAAGAAATATTAAAAATCAACAATTATATATGATATTATGTTTTATTCACAATTATGCATTATTTATTAAAATAAATTTATTGCATAAAAAAGAAAAGTGATTAAACCTCGCTATGTTTGTTACGATGTTTACTTGCCGTTAAACAGAAACTACGTGGACGCCACGTCATTAATGGGATTAGTTAAGTTATTTTTAGTCGATGTGTCAAAATAACGTCGTTTTAAAAGTTTCAATTTTTTAAAAATAAAATATAATGCGATGATGCTGTTTGGTGATGAGTAAAAAATTAGGTTTGAGACATTGTGACTTCTCATACGGCGATTTTGGGAAAACTTAGAAGAATTCTCAGCAAAGTAGAGTCGATTTGTACTTTACAAAGAAATCGATTGACTTATCAAGGGATATCGAAGGCGACTGAAGTGTATTGTATGATTTAAGGAGCAATTTCATCAGTTAGATGAAGTACTTTTTCAATTCTTATTTTTTGTGAAATTTTTAGGATTTTTGATGAAAATATGAAGAAATTTGACTCGAATTCATGTATGTAGGTGTATTTTAGTTGTTCGGCTAATGTTTCATGCACAAAATTCCAGTTATTTTTGGTTAGATGTGTTTTTTAAATTATGCATATAAAGTGTTCGATGAAATGTTATAACTTAGGTTATATGGGTTTTTTTATTCCAATGATATCGTGCTCTTCAATTGCTATTACAATGAGAAATTTGAAGTCTATACCGGGAATATCACAACATATGTTGCGGGAGATGTGAAAACGATTGAGAGCAAGCCGTATGACATTTACAAGGATCTAAAGGAGACTCTTAACATCTCCCCTTCTGATCATCGCATCTATTTCAAGCTACTATATGAGAACTCAAAGATCTTAAATTGTTGTGGGACGGAGGTGGTAATTTTTAAAAGATGTGTGAAGTTGCGATGTGGACAAGAATGGTAGAGTTCTTCATAGAGAAGGTTGATGATTCAGAAGATCCATAAAATATTTATAGACCAAGGGTATATGAAGCTGGTGATCTAAAAGATTTGAATGGTAATGATGGGGCTGGTGGGAGTGAAATGATTGAAGAGGAACGTTGGGTAGAAGAAAATGTGGCAGGCTTCGTGGATGAGGAAGAGCATGAAAACTCAGAAGCCACACCTATGAATTCTAATTGTGAGGAAGAAGATGTTTAAAAACAACATGATTGGTACAAGAAAGGAAGTGGAGTTATAAAGTTGGCAACTGCATTTTCAACTATTCAAGGGGTTTAAAGAAGCAATAGTTGAGTACATAAATCTGAAGTAAGATGTGCATAAATCTGAAGTAAGATGTGCAAATGGTGGTGGTTGTCCATTTAGGATATACTACTCTAATGATGAGTCTGTAGGGAAGTTTTTCGTGAAGACTATGAATGATACACATACTTGTATCAGAGATGGGACTAGCAAAGTAATCAGAGATGGTGTCATTGCTAAAATATTCTTGGATGACATCAGGAAAGAACTTGAACTGAAGCCAAAAACTATGAAAGATACACTCGAGGAGCGGTATAATATAATTGTGTCAATTGATCAATGTCGAAAGGCCAAATCAAATGCATTGAAAATCATTCAAGATGAACATGATGAACAATTTGCCAGGATAAGAGACTACCAATTAGAGATTTTAGAGGAAGTACTTAATTTGTTTGTGTTTTTGTTTTTTTTTCTAATGGCGATTTCTGTTTTTGGCAGCTCAAATCCAGGTTCCACTTTTGAAGTTGGGACAGTCACAAGTGATGATAGGGTTGAGAGGTTTGACAATATATATGTCTGCTTGGAAGAACTGAAAAGAACTTGGAAGACACACTGCCGTAAAATCATTAGCATTGATGGATGCTTCTTGAAAAAAAATGTGAAAGGCAGCTACTGGTAGCAGTTGGGAGAGATGCAAGCAACCAATACTACCTTGTGGTTTGGGCAGTCGTGCAAGTTGAAAATGAGAATAGTTGGATATGGTTTATCAAAAACCAAAAAAACAAATTTGAATGTGCAAGATGATAAAGGATTCACACTTATCTCACATAAGCAAAAAGTAAGATCAAATATTTAAATATTTTTTCAATATGGTAGACTATTTAATTGCTGTAAATATTTATTTTTTTGTATTTCAGGGACTACTTAATGTTGTTGGACTTGAGTTGCCTAAAGTAGAACATTGTATGTGTGCTCGACACATATATGAGAATCTCTAGAGAGTTTATCCGGAAAAGGCTAACATGAAGGAGTTATTTTGGCTTGTTGCAAAGAGTTATAACTTTGCTGAGTATGAGAAGGCAATTGAAGCGGTTAAGAACTACGATTTAAGGGTTTATAAAGCTATGATGGTGAAGAATCGACACAATTGCAGTTGTGCCTTCTTTAATAGTTTATCAAGGTGTGAAGATGTTTTTAATAACTTCCTAGAGTCGTACAAAAATGCAATCAACAAAGCCATAGAATTACCATTATTCGAATTGACATACGCATGAAGATTGCTCTCAAACATACAAGAAAATCCAGTCCTAAGTTTGCTAAAACTATGGCATATGAAGAGATATGTCGTAAGCATTGCAGGGAAATCTCAAAACCTAATGGGACTTTTGAGGTAACTAAAAATAACTATTGTTTCAAAGTTGACATGTAGACAAGAGACTGTACTTGCATGAGGTGTAGTTTGACAGGAATCCCATGTCGACATGCCTTAAAGGTGATAAACCAAATGAAGTACAATATCGAAACTTTTGTCTCAGATTGCTATCTAACAGAAAATGGGTGAAGATAAATAGTGAGTCCATACTCCCACATAACAGCATCAACTTGTAAAGAAGATTCGGACAACCAAGAATTCAACCACCACCCCGAGATGTTTCTAAAGGTCCAAAAAAAAGGAAGAAGGGAAATAATAAGTCTCCAAAGAAGAAGAAGGGAAAAAATGAGTCTCCGAAAAAGAAGGTAAAACTTACTAGAAAAGGTTAAATAGTGCATTGTATAATATGTGGAATCACATGACATAACAAGACCAAGTGTGGAAATTCAGGTGTAGAAAAACCAAAGAAGCTAAGTCAATCTGATTAAGGTGGTCTAAGCCAACCATGTTCACAAGTTTTTGATTAATATGCTATTAGGATTGGTTAATGGAGAGATTAGAAGAGCTTTTGGTAAAAGTTTTTGACTCTTATTTTAGTACATTGATCTTATATCGGTTATTAGTGGAGGTTGGTAGTGTTTTTAAATAGTTTTTTGTGCTATCCCTCCAATTTGGGTATTAGTTTAGGATTAGTTAACTTGTCAAGTTTATAGAGTTTTTGTCTAATTTTTGGTGCTCTTTTATGAACTTGGCTTATGCACAAACTGACAAGTATTTGTCTACTCTTGAATTAACTAGGAAATTTGGCTTAAGGTTTGATCCATAAACTTAAAATTGCACACACACACAGAACATTAGAAAACTATCAAAGACAACAAAAGAGAAAATTAAAAAAAAAAATCATTACACAAACTATCCATTACATTAAAAAAACGTTTTCTACATCTCAAAGACAACAAGAGAGGACTTACAAAGCATCATTACATCTCAAAAACTATCCTTTACATTAGAAAACTTGTTACTCTTAACAAAATACCAACAAACATAACCACTGCCTTAGAAAGCATCATTACGCAAAGCCAATAAAATACACCAATACCATGACTAAAACACCACAAACACACATGTTCTTGAAGCAATTCATTGCTTGAATATCTTTCTCACACAAATTCACTATGGTTTTAACCTCTTCAATATGTTTTTCACATCCACGTGTTTTTCATAACTTCTAACTCATTATCCACACGATTCACTGTCACTTCTATCTTCAAGTCGACAATGAGTAAGCCATGTTGTAGCTTATCTATTGCAACTTCAACATCTTCAAGCTCTTCAACTCTAAATTTGTCGGTCCATTTAAAAAAATGGTGGTTATCATGTCCCAAACCATATGGACAACAATAAAATAACATCCTAGGATTTTTTGATGTCCTTGAAGTCCTAATCACAACTTTTCCTCCATATCTATATTTTCTTGAAATTCCTCTTCCCTTAACTTCCCCATGAATTCTCAAGTTCTTACCCACACCTTCAAAATTTAACTATTGTTCGTTTAATATCAAAAGTAGAAGCTAACTGATAACACCGAAAGAACAATGTATTACGAACCTGAATCAGCCGAAGAAGACATTAATTTTCAAAATTGTCTCACGATGAACTGCAACGAAACCAGAGAAAGAAGATGAGTTATAACCTAATTTTTTGCCTCAAAACAAAAAGACGTCGTATCGTTTTATTTTTATTTTTAAATTTTCTCTCAAAACGACGTCGTTTCCATTACTTATATAAGTTGAGTTAATTATTTTAATTACTTACATGTCATTCACACGGTTTAAGGTTAACGGAAATTTAACGCTGTAATACCTTTTACGGGTATTAATATTTCATGCCATAAATTTAAATTTCATCTTAAATAATGCATAATTGTGAAAAGTACAAAATGCCAGGTATGATCTCCATATATATGAGGAGATGAGGCAAGAATAAGCCGACTTTCCGGGTGAAGACAACCAATAAAACAATAATTATAAAGAGAACGCCCAAGACGATACTATCCAATTTATTCTTAGTTGAACCCAACAAAACAAAGATGTTATGTGCGAGGTTTGAAACCGTTATAGCAAACAGTAAATACGAGCTAAACTCGAATCCTTGAAGCAGGACCCTTCGATGCTATCGAGACATCACTTGTCACACGACTTGACATAATATCATTGGATCGGCCAAAAAACCACGCTCCAAACAGTTGTCGCCAACAACCTCTCGACTCAGATCCATAGCAACAAAATTAAAATCCTCAAGGCAAAACTTTGTGATATAAACTCCCAATTTTACCTAGACATCAATTCAACACCAGAAATTGGGCACGTCATCAAAAAACATAACAATTACCGAGACTTGGATCAAGCACACCACAAATATCAAGTTCCCGAATTTCAATGGGAACACCAACTCGAGTCACTACATGACAGTTTACGTTATTGCAATGAGACGAGTTCAATTACTGTAGAAGAAAATGATGTTGGTTACTCGCAGCTCTTCGTAGAAAATCTTAGCGGAGTTACATTGACACGGTTCTCTCACCTTGAAGCCAGATCCACACAAAGTTTTCGATAACTCTCAACAACCTATGTACAACATTACACTATGCTCATAGAAAAGAAGACATCGACCACCGACCTATGGACGCCTAACTCAAAGAAGCAAAGCTTATTTCATAACGTTCGCCGAAAGGTACAAAATGATGATTTGCACGTAGCCATCTCAAACGAGGCTACAATTTCCACTCTTAGAAACTTATTGTGGTACAAATTGAAATTTAGAGAAAAACTCATAGTTAATCAACCAAAAGTAGAAGACATGCTCCATCGAGCCAGTCACTTCTTTGAAGTTGAAGAAGAAAAAGTGGTAATAGTAAAAAAAATATTCAAAGGATAAAATGAGTGAAAAAGTGAAAGACAACTGCCGCGAACTACATCAACAAACATTAGAGAATACAAAGGAAACAAAAGGAAAAAGAATTCCACTTAGCTCGGCAACAACCAAAGGCAGGAACAATCAAGAGGTTCGACGAGCTTAGACCTTCATAAGGCAAATAAATATGTACACAAGTGTATTACCAATTCTACCTAATTATACATTCTCAATTAATATTATCAGTAATTCAATACTACCAGTTCTATGTAGTTATACTTTCTCACTCATTATTACCGGTTGTACTAATCATAGATTTGTATAACTAAAATATCAGTTACACCTAGTTGTATTGCCGATGTTACTCAAATTGGATGGGAACCTGATGATTTTAAGATGAACTCATTCTAGTTACACACAATTCACCATGATTTAATAGTACAGTTCCATTATTTAACAATGCGCTGTTCTATACAATTATCATATTCTTTATAAGAAACAAATCGGAAATCCTCGAAGCTTCAATGGTGGAGACGATACCTTCAGAATATTTAGTGGCAACACATGTCAGCGCCA
The DNA here is from genome assembly GCA_900406425.1 of Iberis pinnata. Classification (NCBI taxonomy): domain Eukaryota; kingdom Viridiplantae; phylum Streptophyta; class Magnoliopsida; order Brassicales; family Brassicaceae; genus Iberis; species Iberis pinnata. The sequence continues at coordinate 12,740 of OVBE01001357.1, read as the reverse complement.
ACTAAGAGGGAGGGACAAAATGTGTTATGCCCTAGGACCCATGTGAAATTGGAGCTAACTATCTTTTAATGGAACAATTTTTTTTTTTTTTTTAAAAACATGGCACATTTTGTCCATTTTAGTTTTACAACTCTTCATATTCGAAGTAATAGTACTTTTAAAGAAGCACTGAGTTACATAATATTTTTTCTCGATGTACACCAACAACAATTTTTCTGACTGGTATATATTAAATGGCCTATTTTTATTTATTTTGCCCATGGGTCTCTAAAATTGTTGAGTCTGCACTGAAGATGGAGGCGGAAGACGCAACACGGCGAAGAGCGACAATAACAAGGACCATATGGGGTTTGCGAGTTGAAAGAAAAAAGGAGTGAGAGGTGTGCGAGCTGAAATATAGTTTTTAATACTATGTTATTATCCAACTTAAGGTGTATTTCCAATTTTTTAAGGGGTATATTGAATGTGAAATTTTGGAAGGATTTAAGTTAAAATGAAAAATCCAATGTTATTCAAACTGAAATTTTAAAATGTCTTACGAAATCCACGGTTATTGAATTAGTGATTTTAAAAATTCTCATGAAATACGCGGTTATTGAAAATATTTGAAGTATTGGATTTTTGGTGATTTGATGATATTTCAGTGGATTCTTTAGTTAAAATACAAAATGTCAAATCTCATGGTTTTAGGGTGGATTCTAGAGAATTTTAAAACAAATCACATAAAATTTTCTAATTCTCCTAAAATCATCAAAAAACTCACTAAAATTAAAATCACTTCATGTTTATTTGTATACGCCCCTAAGTTTGTTAGAGAAAATAGTATTGAAATTATAACATGCTAAACGAGATTTGTTTCTCACAAAAGAAAAAACACCAAATATATTCTCCAGGTCTTGTGCAATGGATTTTTTTTTTGTCATCTAATGTATGGGTTACAAAATTTAAAAAAATACCGAAGAAGCATAAGAAATTCATATTAGGTCACATGATGAAATAATCCACTTCCGTTTTCATGCTGCACAGACGAATAAATCTATCGTCTATTATGAACCCGCAGACAACAAAACAACTGGAAGCTCATTATCTTTCGAATCTCCGATTCTGATGATGCGGATTTGAAAATAAAAAGTACATTTTTTCATTGTATTTTTGATATAACTTGGTTTAATGATATATTAATAATGACATTATTATTCTACGACACGAAAACGAAGATTTGTCTAAGAAAACGAAAAAAGAATGGAAAAAACCTTAAAAATATCTGAATTCTTTAACTTTTGTCCGTTTAATACACGAATTTGTTTCGTTGCCATATTAATTCTCATACTTTTATTTGTTGCCATTTTAATTCTCAGACAATTCAAAATTGTAATTTTCTCTAAATTCCATTAGTCGACCTAACAGTTATGTTAGTCAACATTATTAAAAAACAATTTTTTTTCTCCACCTACTTCTTCTTCTCAGTTCAGCAGTTCTTCCACCTTCAAAGTATAAACATCAATCGATATTATTAATCACTCTCTCATCTAATAATCTTTTACTGATTTTCCTAAATTTCAATCCCAAGATTCACTAGTGTCGAATATGGTATAAGATCCATGTATTGATTCTTAACGAAGACCAAATTACAGAGATGCTTTTGTTTTGGCATGCTAGAAACCCTTCATTTGCAAATTCCCATATATCTGAATCAATCTTTCTAAATCTCTGTAATACAAAAACTTGTTTTTGACAATCTATCGAACCATAAAGACCTCTGATTTCAATTTCAACTTTCAAAAATAGAGACTTTGTTAAGTAGTAAGCGGTTAAGCACCAAAACTAATCACAATCTAAAATAAATTGCATTCAATTCAATCAAATTCTCTGTCAATTTTAGTTACTTTGCAGTGTTATACAACCCATATGAGAACCGAACCTAAATCCAAAGTACACTATGAACACAATCTAAGACCTAAGAGACCCATTTTAATTTCGTCGATTAGGAAGCATGAAGAACTAACTTAATTTTGGTGTTATGTATAAACGTTGCGATGTTGAAATCGAGTATATACAAGATATGCTAACAATTATGTGGTTACACATGATGGTATTGGATTTCCTTGTTGGGCTCTTCCATATCTAATGTCATTTCCTGAGAAATTCGAATATTATGCTTATAAAAAGGTAAATTACAGTCTTTAGAAAGTTCTGGTCTTAATTGTGAAGAATGTGTGTTGAGATTGTGTTTTTGTGTTGTATAGAATTGCTGAAGTTGTTAGCACATATTTTCGAACGGAGAATAAGTAAGTGGAGAAAAAATTGTTTTTTAATAATGTTTACTAACAGAATCGTTAGGTTGACTAACGAAATTTAAAGAAAATTGCAATCTTGAATTGTCTGAGAATCAAAATTGCAACGAATAAAAATATAAAAATTAATATGGCAACGAAATAAAATAGTGTGGTAAACAGATAAAAGTTAAAAACTTCGGATATTTTTAAGATTTTTTTCCAAAAAAAAAAGAAAAAAGATAATATTTCAATTTTCTTAAAACTAAATAAGAGTATTTTACACACAAAAAAGGGTCTGTAAGATAATTGTGATGTTTCTCACGAACGCTTCTTAAGCGTTCTCTCAAATTAGGGTTTTTCTCTTTCTCTATACGAAATTTGTTAAAGAGGTTTTCATTGTTTAAAGTCTTTTCGGATTCGTAAATCATCTCTATCTGGTTTGAGAGTTTTCTTTTGATATCTGGAAAAAGGGGTTTTTGAAAAGAAGAGATTCATAATTTTGGTCTAGATTTAAACTCGTATATATAGTCCTGTCTGATGGATCCCCAGACGCAGAACACTTCATTGCAGCGACTCCAGAATGTTGAAAAGAGAGTTGTTAGAGTACTGGATATAGCTGGAGGAGTGATGGAAGAACTCGCAAGCCCTTCTGGCCCCAAGAAAGAGTTTGTCAACAGTCATTGCCGAGAGTTTATGCAATCCATGAAGGATATTCAAGTGACACTGAGGGAAGAGATCAAAAGCGCTTGCGAGTACCGTCCCTTTGAAAAATGTGATTACACGGCAAGAACAGAGAATGAAATCTGCTTTCAGAAGCTTGAATATGTTCTCGCTCAGCTTGATCATCTTAAACAACTTGCTGATAGCTATCCTTCTTCTGATTGAGCTTGAGCTAATAAGCTAAAACGAACTTTTCTCAATTGGTACTATAAAAGTCTTATTTTGATGAGTTGAACTAGTATAGGTCCGTTTTTGGTATGTTCTCAATGATACATGTGTAAAACATTATAGGTGAAGAACACATGAAGCTGGATGTAAATAGTCAAAAAAAGAAGATAATTGTGATGTTATATCTATTCAGCTTCGAGTTCAGCTGCAAACTGATCTAACCGTTCGGATTCCAAATCAAAATCTCGAACCGTGGCATGGTTCACTGATCCATCGTCAAGGCTCGCGTGTACTTGTCTCTTTGCATACCTACACTCTCACCCATAAACAGAACAAACAATGCATAAGCAACAAATCAGACTCAACTCAACACTAACAACTGACAGCAAAATAACTCAGTACCATCGACCATGCATTGCATCTATACATTTCTGTGCATCTTTCCGATCCTTGAATCTTACAAGAACAACACCCTGTGGATGATGCTCGCAAACCTGTAATCAGAAAAAATCAGTTGATACCCCCAATCTCATCTCAACTTTCATTTCAACAACAAACACATTACCTTCACTGAATCAAACGGCCCGTGCTTCGAACTCTCTTCTTTCACATCGTCCTCTACCTCAGCACACAGATTCTCATCACTCTACCAACAGAGTAAAACGCTCAAGCTATTTCATTTACCTAAAACTGGCATCATTTCTCATATTAACGTATTGGAAAAGATCCTACCCTCATCTCAGCTGGGCTGAACATGTACCGTAGAACAACAGTTGCAGGTATTGAGATCTTAGCATCATCTCTACCACCTATGCCAAGAAACGAGAGCAAAGGGTTAACAATAAGCTTTCCTAGTGTCTTTGGGAAAGGAATCTCTGCCTCGCATCTTCTGTTATTCTGTGTTTTTCTAGAAATAAACATAGGTTTTCTAGTAAACAGAAACGATAACTTACCCCATCCAAGTAACTTATGCTCGACCTTTTTAAGCTTTTTTTTCTTCTTGTTGTCAGTTTGCTTAGTTATAAACCTCTCCCCTGAGTGAAAAAAATGTTCAAGCCAATAAGAACAATAACAAAGTATTGTAGAAACCAATGCAACTGATGTGATACAACTAATGTGCAAGAGTTTTTACCTTTCTGTTCAAACTTAGCTCGAGAAACTGACATGAGGAGTTTGTCAGCAGGACGAAAAGGAGCCCCGTCTAAGATTTGAATTGCCAGATCCACTGAGGGCTCCTAAACATGGAGAGAAAACAGAGACAAGGTTTTAGAATCAGAACCTTATACATCTTAGGAGAGATCAACTTCAAATGTTATCATTTTACCTTCATATACGTGATAAGAGCATCGCCTTTTAATTTTCCTGTTGCCTTGTCACTGTAAAGCTTTATGCGAGGCTTTCCAATTTCATCCTGTGATGTTTATCAGGTCTCTGTGTTAGGGGAAACTTTCACAAGACTCCAAAATAATGTAGAAAAAGATCACAAGACAGTGAGATTTACCTCCTTAATTATGCCGCATTTAGAAAAAACTTCAACTACCTGTGATTGATGTTCCCATTATCAGTCCATTTCAAAGATGTATGATATTAATACTAATAGAAAAGGCAATGACAACAACTTACTTCCTCGAGGGTGACATCATTGGGTAACCCAGTAACATAGATATGTGGATTTACTTTTAACTCAAACCACGAATCTGGAGGCTTGTTTGCTTCCTGAAAATGACTTGAAACTTAGAAACACTTGCAGATATATTCATGAGGAAATGCGACTTTATTTCTTTGATACAACACAACAATTACTAGTGAACACACAAAAAAATGAGAGTTGAAGTTTTTCTTTCCCTTTACGACATACCCACTACAATTCAGCAGCTAAAAAAATCAATACTCTATTCTCCAATCAACAAATCCAGCCCTCACAGCTCAAGGTTGAGAAGGGTGAGAAAAAACACATGATTTGGCGAGAAATCACGAAGTAGCATGCATGACGCCAAGAAAGAGAAATGATGATTTAACGAAACAGAGATTAAGACATAACAAACCTTCTTTTCGGTCTCTTGTTCAGGCTGCTTTCTCTTGCCATTATTGTTTATTTCAGCGGTCTCATCACTGACATCTTCTTCTTTCTTACCAGCCATATTATCCTTAGAGGCATCCTCCTTATCAACAGAAGTATCAAGAATGTTTATTGTTGGAAATACTTCGTCTTCCTTAGCAAAGGTCATCTCTTCGAGTCCATATGGGTCAACACTGACCAGTGGATCATCCTATAATAAACAACATCAGCATTTGGGATATCTTAATGATATTTTACTCTTTAAAAGGTGCTCCATATGAAAAACCCAAAACAAGAAAAGAATAAATAAGAGAATTCCTGATAGTCAATATTGATGAACAAAAGTAAAAATATCGAAGATAATCATAGTAAATGAGCATTTCTACGGATAAGGCAAAGCCACGACCTACCACGAAAAATGACACAAGTAAACAATCTTATTAAGTACTTGAAATACCATGTGGACACCTAAATTACCAATAACATAAGAAAATGATTCATGGGGACAAGCCTCACCTGAGGAACCCATGCTCTAAGAGATTTGTCCCATTTATATCTAGTTCCATCATCATCTGTGAACTCATCTTCCCCCTCAGGTGGTGAAGAAGCCCTTTCTTGATCATCTTCAACAAGCTCAATACCAACGCTACCAGAGACAGAACCATTTTTCAACCTCTCAGCGTCCGTTTCTGCTTCTTTAATCTCTTTCTGCCATTTCTCAAACTCATCTTCAGTATGAGTAGTGGCTGCAAAAACAATTAATGTGGTAAGTGTTGCCCTCACTTTGCAAATCATAATACTGAAATAACTGACCAGTATTATCTTGCTTCTTGTGATTAGTACCAACATTAGGTACCTTTATCGAACCAGATACACCTAGTAAGACACCCGACATTAAATACCATAGATCCGAGAAAAAAAAACTACACAAGGAAAACAGCAAGAAATATATTACCAAGCACTGGTGCAAAGGATCCTACCTCCAGCTGGATAGTCAACTTCAGCTCCAGAAATCATTGAGGATAACTCAGGGATGGCAGAAAGTGGTTGCCACTCGCTTCTTCCATCAGCCCATACTAGAGTAGTTTCTAGTACGTAACCATTTCTGAAATGGTCTGCCAGTCAAACCGAACAAGCGTAGCACACCACTTAATTTCATATCTAATTTTACAGTACATACAATTTCAATATATCTAGATCCCTTAGAATGGCAAAAAAAGCTAATGATCCAATTTATTTTTAAACCCCGTTGTTTGTTGCACATAATCATTTTGTTTTTTTTTTTCTGACAGTCTAGATGTCTCATAAACCATAATAGAGCAAGGAATATGTTGATATGAAACACTTACCACATAGCTCAACGAAGGTATATGGGCCTAGGTTTTGCTGGTTTTCACCAAGAATATACCAACCAACATCAACAGCTCTTGCCCCTAGAATTAAAGATATACAGATGATCAAGATGAGCATACAATGGCCCTAAAGAAGAAAAAAAGTTCAGATGTAACAGTCGGCACAAAAGACTTAGACCGATTTGAGACGAATGTTACAAACAAAACAATGCATTAGTAAATCCCTAGATACACTGTAAAAGGCTGATACCGACACACGTTCATCTATGCAATATAGAGGCTATATTACATTTCCAAAGTTCCCACTAATTATTTGAACCCAGTGATTCATAATCGAACAGCAAAATAGAGAAGAGAAACACATACTTTTCCATGTGACAACTCTTTTGACTTATAAACTGGGGTACACGAATTGCCCACAATATGACATAGATATTTACTTTATTATCCACAACGTGAAATAAAAATGCTCCCTTAATCAAATTTTCTTCAAAAAATGTAATAAACCAGAAAACATAATTATGTTGAACTAAAAGACCACAAATCTCCCAAGTTTTGATCTCGGATCCATCTCTGATCAATCTTCTCCAAACCATAGAAACTCACTCACAATAAAAATAAATTACAAGAACCCTTCCAGTTTTTATTTTAACAAAAATTGCCCCAAACTGCTACGTTTGCAACAGAAGATTCGCAAAAACTGAGAACAAAGTAAGACCGGAATCTGACTTGAAGATAAAAGAAAGATGTTTTCACCTGTCGATGATTGTGGGAGCTGTAGATTATCAGAGTCAGACATTTTTAGTCTTCGTGAAGCTTCAAAAATCACGAACACTTAAATGAGACTAAAAGAGTGACGCGTTCGAGAGACAAGGAGAAGTTGAACAGAAAAACCGTAAAAGACCTTGATCTTGATTGGATACGGAGAAATTCTTATCCTTCTCTCGGATAACACCATGAACCCATACACGGCCCATTGGGCCTATCTTATTAAAAAGTCCGTAAAAAACAAAAATAAATCTAGCCGTTCGAGATTTAACGGTCATATTTTAGAAACTTTACTGATTTGCATCTCTCTTTTCGCTTCTACATAAACAAACTCCTTTCGCTCATCCCAAATCCTCAGAATTCAGTAACTTCAAAAAATCCTAATTGGAAAAACTAAAAAACAATAATGGGTTTGATTTCTTCATCTTCATCAGTTGATGAATCTCATTACCATACTCATAAGATCTTCCTTTTCTCCAACTACATCCTTCTAGGTGCTGCCACGAGCTGCATCTTTCTCATACTCTCTCTCCGTCTAATCCCTTCGATCTGTGGATTCCTTCTCATCCTCCTCCACGCCACCACAATCGCTGCCGCTGTCTCAGGCTGCACCGCCGCTTCATGTGGAAGAAACCGGTGGTATGCTGCTCACATGGTGGCCACTGTACTCACAGCTATCTTCCAAGGCTCTGTATCTGTTCTGATTTTCACCAACACATCGAAATTCTTAGGGAGTCTTAAATCGTATGTGCTTGAGGAAGATGCTGCTAAGATCTTGAAACTCTGTGGTGGGCTTTGTATTGTGATCTTCTGTCTTGATTGGGTGGTTCTTGTGTTGGCTTTCTCCATTAAGTACCATGCTTATGTCGATGGAGGCGTTGAGATGAAGAGAACAGGTAAGGTACAGAGTGAAGAGAATCCTAAGGATTGGCCATGGCCGTTTCAAGTTTGAAATGAGTGTGATGGTGCTTGAAGTTATATCAGAATCAAATGATGGTTTTTGATCTGTTTCGGTTGTAGTATTGTGATTTGTTTATTTGTTTTTCGGATGCTTAGAGAATTTGTCATTTGTCAAATGATCTACAACATATATATGTATTATGTTTCCAGAAAAGAAGCAAATACTGCAAGGCAATCTTTTAAATTACAAATTAAGAAACATTAGACAAGTGGATACAATACAACAAATACAGAACCAGAAAGAAATAAAAAAATAGTGGGAAAAAACCAAAACAAATTATTTGGAAGAGTTCGTTTAAGGACAACCATAAACACATACATACTTTATCTACAGATGTTTCCAAGACACAACATTCTTCTTGCCAAACTCATCATGGTTGTTGGTGAAGGGGATTGTATCATATTAAGCCCTGATCTCTCTACCAAATATCCAGCTGAAAGGTATGTTTCTTGCAGCTTCTTTGGTTCTCCCTTGAGCCCTTTCTTCAATTTTCCTGATCCTAGCTGGTAATCCACATAGGAAGTCCTGTTTCAAACAATCAAAGAAACACAAAAGTTAAAGAAGAGGCTTTGAACAAGGGATAAAGTTCCTTCCTTTCTTACCTGGGCACTGTGTCCTTCACCAGAAAGGCCTGTCAAGTTCTCCACATTCCACCGCCTTACAAGAAATTCCAGTATATCAGCATAGTCCCTGGCAGTGTAGATACCAAGCCTTTGGGCCACGGATGAAAAGTGCTCAAATAGATTATCATCACGACCATCGTACATCAAATGAGCAGGCATGGATATCTTTTTCTTCATCATGTCAGCAAAACCCACAATCGCAGTATCAGGATCAATTTCAAAGAGCTTTTCTACAATCTTGGTGTAAGCAGTTTCATGTCGCTTCTCATCTGCAGCAATGGTGCCACAGATCTGAGCTAGTTTCGAATCTCCAAGCTTCTTTGCTAGTCCAGCAGTGTTTCCATGAGAGATGAATGTAGCTCTTTCTTGAAAAGAAGTGTAGATGAAACCCAAGTACGGATTGTTTTCAGTTTTTGGATCCTAAAAACAAAAACATAGAGGCTTATCTAAAGCAACTTGAGGCTTTATTAGGGTCTTATAATAAAAGGAGCTTACCATTCCAGAACCAATGAGATATTGAATTGTCTTTTCAATCTGCCTCATATCTACTCTTCCAGAGAGATAAAGATACTTGTTAAGAAGATCTCCATGTCTGTTCTCTTCTGCAGTCCATGCTCTTGTCCATACAGCCCAAGGAGTAGGACTTGCTCCTGTCTCATCCCTTACCCCATCCAAGGTATTAATCATGGTCTGATAAGTGGGAAGTGCTTCCTCTGTGATCATATCACCAATAAGCACTACAAAATAGTCATCAGAAAGCTCTTTACATCTTTCTCTTAACTCCTTGACTTGGTCATAGAATCCTTCTGAGTCAGCTTCAGGGAGGAAATCAGTAGGCTGCCAAGATTTCTCAACAGGTTTTAAGTAAGCCAACAAGTTGTCCTCAGCCCATCCTTCTAAAGACTTAAAGATCTCTAGCTTTTGTGGTGGCATCGAATATTTCACTTGAACATGTACCTCTCTAGGTGTGAGATATGGGCTGCTTCCATTTGTAACCACTCTGAAATCCATCAAAGAAGATTCCAAAAATGATCAAAAGGAGTTGTAATCTAAAAAGGTATTAAAGTGAACATGTAGATAGTTTTCAAGACACCTCCAAAAAGGAGATCCCAACACGAGAATAATCTGTGATTGAAAGAAAAAGACACACACTACCATAGATTATAAGAACGATTTCAATACAAGAAAAGCATGCTCCAAATCACAACTCTTCTAACCAAAATTACAAGCAACACCAGAATAAATTTTCAGACCTAACTTGACCAACTAACACATGTGCATAAACATAGAAGAACCTCCTCATCTACCAAAATCAAAGATTAATATTAAAAGCCTTTGCTTTTTTTTTAATAGCATGTGAGTATATTAAAAGCCTTACTTACACTAGAATTAAACTAAGAAGGGATTGATTAACATTGTAGTCTGATAGGCCAACAACCAAATTTAACTATTTTTAATTTATTCATAATACTGAATAGGCCATGCATGCATTTGGAGACTATCATATTTTTTTCAAGGCTTACAATTATCAAAAGAATTCAGTTGATTTTGTAGAAGAACGAAAAAAAATAACAGAGTCCCATTTCTCTACCAATTTTTTTTTAAAAAAAAACAAAAACGTAAACATGCAAATCATTTGAAGAATCAAAGTGCGTTAATCTAAGCGTATATATGTACGAAAATACATGTTAACATTAGCAATCACTAAATATTTTTAAAAAGAAATCTGTAATCGAATATGAATCTGACCGAAACAGAGAGCATAAACAAAATCCAATGTAGATCATGATTATCGCTGGGAAAAATTAAACCCCTATATAAGCCTTAAATCAGGAATAATTTACACAAAAATAGAAAAGAAGCGAGAAATCTACGTAGAATCGGGACGGATAGTAGAAGCCATGAACACCCTGGAAGATCTGGAAACATGAGAAGGATGAAAAATGGATGAGGAAGGGAAGTAGGCGATCCGATTGATAGAAACAGCCATAGTTTCGATGATAACAGAGTGAATGTGTACAAAAGAGGGAAGAAGAAAGCAAAAGAGGAGAAAGGTGGAAGAAAACAGACGAGCAAATTCAGAAACTCGTGATATATATGTAGTGCCTTTTCTCCTAAAATGTCCCTCTTATGTTTATTTATTACATCAATGCCACTATTTCTTTCTGGCCCATAAGCCAAGATATTACAATTTCACAAACAGCCCAAGTCAATGCTCTCAAGATATCTTACCGGGGTGCTGACTGGAAAAGGTTGTGGAGACTTTTTTTTGTTGTTGCTAAAAGGTGAATTTTCATTAAAATTGATCAGAGTTTTTACATAGGCATGAACCTATAAACAATTTAGTCTAGGAGAAAAAGAATAAAAACAAAGTTATAATGTAAAAGACACTTGTAAACGCGAGTGCTTGGTTATCTTATCATGAGAAACATCAAATTTACTTACTTTCTTCGGTGATGAGATAATGTTTTGGATGTCTTTGTCGATGAAGCGGAAGATGGTATGTAGATGCAAAGTTTGATAATTGTGCAAGATGTTGTTCTTTTGCTACCAAATATGATAGATAGTAGTATAAGCCACTACTTTCCTCGATATGAGCCACCACTTATGTGATAGACATGCTGTAGAGACTTCAATTTATATTTTTTATTTTTTCAATTACATTTTTACATTTATTTAAAGAGAATGGTTTATTAGTGCACACACATATAGCTAGTTGGGGTATTCGTTTACGCACGTATGGACCGTGCTATTAACCATCTACATTATTTATTTATTGAAATTTCATATACCCACTATGAAGTCATCTCTTATAAATGCATTGACCATTACAACATTAACTATTCCGTTAATGTGGATGACTCAAATACCGACGTGGAAATTATACTAATGTCTATAAGAAACATTATCATTTTACATAACTAAAATGACAAATTTTAATGTCAAAGTGACATTGTCTACTCATTTAAATGCTAAAACGACATCGTTTATCATTTACTCATCGAGCAAGGTCTAATGAGTAAACGATCTCGTTTTGACATTAAAATTTGTCATTTTAATTTTGTAAAAAGATATCGTTTCTTTTAGTTACCAATATACTGTCTACACCAGCGTCATAATCATCCACGTTAACATAATAGTTAACACCGTAATAGTCAGTGCATTTATAAGAGATGACTTCGTAGTAGGGGTATGGAAAACAAAAATTAAATAATGCATGTACTTAACAACACAGTCCATATGTACGGAAACGGATAACCCAACTAGTTACATGTACAAACATAAGGACATATGCACTTGAGAGCCGTAGGGTGCAAGTGCTCCTAGCCAAATCTTTAAATAATAATGTGTTTTATATAGAAAAAATATGCACATCATTTTAACTTTTTTGTTTGTTTCCAATCTTTTTTCTATGTCAAATCATTGAGTTCTATGATTTTTTTTATCCATTCATTCAATTCTATGATTCAAAACTCAATTATATAAAATCATTGTTTGATATTGAGTTTTTTTTTTTTTTTTTTAACACGAATAAAATCGATTAATAATGTTGCATGTTTACATTGTCTTCCAGTATTAACTGGTCAATTATAAAAGGAACACGAGTATAAGATAGAAACAGAGACGTATTAGATAAATGTTTTCTAGCTAGCACATGTGCCGGTTTGTTTGCATCCCTAGGAACCCAAGTGAAGCTAACTTCTGCAAACCGTTTTGTCCATGACATTACATCTCTACTCCAATTTCCTTGATGGGAAACAGTTGCCCGTCCCATAAGGATATTGTATAATTCCTGATTATCCCCTTCAAAAA
>OVBE01001356.1:2172-37426 GCA_900406425.1 Iberis pinnata | reverse complement strand
GGTGCATTGGTGTGTTTTCCTGTTGCTGAGAGTCGCTCTTTTATCTAGTTCTTTCTAAGTCTTTGCTTGGTTAGTTACTTTTTTGTTTTATTCTTGTGTATTTTCATTGTTTCATGTTTTGTTCGGGCTTTTGTCTCCTGAAATTTTGAATTTTGTTAGTTAAAATTTGCAGGTTTCACCAAGTGGTGGTAGCTTGGGTGGTAAAAGCTAAGGGGATAATTCTCGAGGTCGCCACTTCGAATCTCCGCTTGGGACATGCGCTTTATGTCCCGAAATGGATATCGACAATATCGGCATGGGCTTGGGTGGGATTAGAACCGAAAGTCTGAAACCATCCAATAAAAAAAAATTTGCAGGTTTTATTCTAGTTTAAATAATTTATCTTGTTTGATTTCTTCGTGTTGTAATCCATCCCTCATTTTTTATAAATAAAAACGACAGAAAATTATATATATAAAATCTCTGGATACTAATAAAGAAAGGAAGTAAAGAATAATTACATCAACACAATGATATTAAAACAAAATTCAAAACATAACCGACATAATAAAAAAAATAACAGAAAATGATATTTTGTAAAGAACCACCACACACTTGTGGAGATCAAGACCAAATAAATGAGACAAAATTAGATATATCAATAATTGTCAAATTTTTCTATTATGAACCCAATAGGCCAATACTATTTCACAAGATAAATCTCCAAACCAAAAATTAAACAATAAGTTTTTTTTATAACTAGTAATTTTTTAGAAATTCTCAAAAATACAATAAAAATAGATTTTATTTCAAAAATTATACATATTCTCAAAAGTTTTAAAAATATCAAAAAATTTCAAATAACTTTAAACTTCAAATTTAATTCCTAAAACTCCAAAATCAAACTCTACTCCTTTAAAACTAAACCGTAAACTCTATTTAGTGAGATCAACTCCAAAATTTTAAATTGTAAACCATTAAAATACATTTTTTATGTTTGTGGTATTTTTAAAATATCTGAAAACGCATGATATTTTTCGAATTTTTGAAAATGTATTAAAATTTAAATTTTTTTAAATGGTATTTAAAAGAATTCCTCTAATTTTTTTTGGATATGTTTTAGTTAATTATAATTATTTTTTATTTCTTTTACTCTTGTTGGATTTTATATAGACACGTGATAAATTATAAATTTCGGTAATATTATGAAATTCTAGAAAAAAAGATGTCAAAATTTATCTAATTTGAGGGTACGTTATAATGTACGTGTTAGATTTTGCATAACAAAGGAAAATTTAAGTTCGTGTCAGATCAAACGGTGACGTATTATTGCATGTGAAAGGCCCCACAAATAAACAATTGTAGTATTAGATAATTAAGTAAAAAAACAAAAAATAAAAAAATATAATTAAGTTTTTTCTTTATATTGAAAACGTAACAAGTGTAATTTATTTTATCAATTAATGAGTTACCATTTTATGCGTTGGTTTTTATCATCTTGGGAAAGTTTATATCTTTTATGGATAAATTATCCTAATTAATAAGATAATTTTTGGCCATTAATTTTATAAGACATAGGAAATCATGAAAATATTTGTTGTTTTATTTAATCAATGTTATATCTACAAGATCTTATTTATAAATAATTTATTTAATATGGAATTTTGTTATTAAGTTGAAAATTTGATGAAAAAAGTGTTGATATAGATTTTTATACATTTAAACAAAATCAGAATCTATTTTTATAGTATTATATTTATTTTTTCGTACTTTTAATAATGTTTTGGTAAGCTTATTTTCCTTAAGCTTCACTAAATTTAATTAAAAAACTTATATTTTTTGTAGTATATTTTAAAGAATATTTTCTCCGATTTTTTTTAAAGATTGTCATTTTAGAAATTTTACACATATTAAAAAAATTTGTTTATTTTATAAAAATAACATTAAGTATTCTACATCAACTAATAGAAAAAATACTACAATTATTCTATTGGTAAGACAAGTCAAACTCATTAAATTTTTGCATTGAAAATCTAAAATAATATTTTTTAAAAAATAAAAGATGATAGGTAAAACGACAATCTTTCATAAACGAAAAGAGTATAATACTAAAAAAATATTCAAATATATTAAATACTCAATATCAACTTAAACATAAAATTATTTAAATTAGAGTATGAGAAAGTATTAACAACAATTTAATCAATAATATCAGTTATTTATTATTTTATTTTTTTCTGTCTTGATATTAGCATGCAATGCAAAACATAACCATGTGTTCAAAACCAAAAACCTAACTACCATTTGTAAGTTTGTAACACTTTAAATAAAAAATATATCCATTAATATAAAAAATCTTTGTATATTATTAAGAAAAAAAAATAATATTTATATATTATTGTAATAATAGCCAAAGTTTATAATAGAAGACAGACAATGACAGCTGGTTTTTTATTTTAACGTTACAAAATTTATTTATTTATTATATATAATTTAATTTTTAAAAATATCCCACTAGATATAAAAATATATATATATAAAAACAAAAATAAGAGTAATTACAAATATTGATGATAAATACAATAAATAAAAATGTTTCATTCACTTCTCACTCTCTTTTATATATAAAAAAAAGTATTAAAAAAAAAATCTCTCTCTCACACTCATCGTCGTCTTCTTCTTCTGCAAGCTCATAGCAGAAGAGAGAAGAAGGGAAGGTTTTCGAGTGCATTTTCCGACGAACGGAGCTTCTCCGATTTGTTTATCCTGCGCCTCTCTGTTTTTCTTATCCTGCGCCTCTTCGCGTAGTTTCATAGACTCTTTTATCTCGAAGAAAATTAGTTGTTCATGATAGATTCTAGGGTTTCGTTGTTTCTACATTGAAGAATCGCTTTGTTTTTTTTGTGTTTCATTGATTTAGATTTGAGAGATTTCAATTTCTGATTCTAGAAATGCTTTGGATTACGAGATTTTCTGGATTTTTCTCTGCGGCGATGGCAGTTATTGTTTTATCTCCATCGCTTCAATCGTTTCCTCCAGCTGCAGCGATTAGATCTTCTCATCTTGAAGCTTACCTTCGTCCGTTACTATCAGATCGGAGTTTGTTATCATTTAGAAAATCCGCCGTGTTTCGTAATGCTGAAGAATGTATCACCTCCGGTTCAGATTCAGGCGTTTGTAATCCGTCATTGGTTCATGTAGCAATCACTCTCGATGTCGAGTACCTTCGTGGATCAATCGCCGTTGTTAATTCAATTCTTCAACATTCAATGTGTCCTGAGAGTGTTTTCTTCCACTTCATCGTCTCCGAAACAAATCTAGAATCATTGGTGAGATCAACTTTCCCGGAATTGAAATTCAACGTTTATTATTTCGATCCTGAAACTGTTCGTGGTTTGATTTCTTCTTCTGTGAGACAAGCTCTTGAACAACCATTGAATTACGCTAGAAATTACTTAGCTGATCTACTTGAGTCATGTGTTGAACGAGTCATATACTTAGATTCAGATCTCGTCGTTGTTGATGATATCTCTAAGCTTTGGGAAACTAGTTTAACCTCAAAGATAATCGGAGCTCCTGAGTATTGTCATGCGAATTTCACCAAATACTTCACCGGTGGATTCTGGTCTGATGAAAGATTCTCAGATACGTTTAAAGGAAGGAATCCTTGTTACTTCAATACAGGAGTAATGGTTATAGATTTAAAGAAGTGGAGAAGATCTGGATACACTAAAAGAATTGAGAAATGGATGGAGATTCAGAAAACTGAGAGGATTTATGAACTTGGTTCACTTCCACCGTTTTTACTAGTTTTCGCCGGTAACGTTGCACCGATTTCTCACCGGTGGAATCAACATGGACTTGGTGGTGATAATGTTAAAGGTAGTTGTCGTGATTTACATCCTGGTCCAGTAAGTTTGCTTCATTGGTCAGGTAGTGGTAAACCTTGGTTAAGACTTGATTCAAAACGTCCTTGTCCATTAGATGCTTTATGGACACCTTATGATCTTTATCGACACTCACATTAACGCCGGTTTCTTCGCCGTCGCCGGTAAAATTTCTTTCTTTTTCATATTATATTTTGCTTTGTTTGTTCATCAGTAGTTGAACCACTAGCCACCTGACTTTGTTTAAAGACTCTCACTTTAAGATTATGTGATTGGCACTTTCCTTGATAGAATCTTTAAGGGAAACTCATAGATTTGTTTGTAAGATTAGAATGTCTCTTGCTTAGTTTAGTTTAGTTAATTCATACACTATTGTTTAAAGACTCTCACTTTAAAGATTATGTGATTGGCATTTTCCTTGATAGAATCTTTAAGGGAAGCTCATACATTGTTTGTATAGATTAGAATGTCTCTTGCTTAGTTTAGTTTAGTTAATTCATACACTATTGCTTTTTCTGTCGGTGGATTTGGTTTGCACAGTGTACCACTAGAGTCTAAAGAATAATTTATCTACAGAATCTTTTAAGGGAAGCTCTAGATTGTTTGTTTAGTTGATTCACACACCATTGTTCTTCTATGCCACTAGACTCTGATGAATGTTTCATCTATGGCTCGGCATTCGATTAGTTCGGTTAATTAGGTTCGGTTTATTCGGTTTTCGGTTTTTTTTTTTGGCCGAATTGAGCCGAACTAAAGTTTGGTTCTGTTCGGTTTTTTCTTGTTCAAGTTCGGTTTGTTCGGCTCGAAAATTTTAATTTCGGTTAAATTTTTCGATTTTTTCGGTTTTTCCTGTTTTTCGGTTTATTTTAGCAAGTTCTGTTCGGTTCGGTTCATTTAGTAAAAAAAAATGTAGCCGAACCGAACCGAAAACCGAACTAAAATAAAATTTGTGCCGAATTGAACCGAATAAACCGAACCGAACTAACCGAACTAAATTCGGTTTGGTTCGGTCAAAATGCTCAGGCCTAGTTTCATCTACAGAATCACTGTCTTTTTTGCAATATTTTAGCTTAGAGATGATAAGTCAAAGACTTAAGTTTCTGTGTGTTTGTTAGTATCATATATTTGTTTAAGAGTAAAAGAAGAAGAAGACGTGTGAACAACTTTCACTTAGCCATCTCTATTAGATACAACTTTCTCTTTAGCCATCTTTGTTAGTACAGCTAATTTAGAGTTTCGAAAAGTTGGTGTCTTTGTTCTTATGTTTGTATGTAAAATGATTTGTTTTATGTGACCCCACGTTCTGTATAAACATTTTGAAAAGCAAAGGGGACCAATTCTTTTTAGACCCCATTGTTAGTGACAATGGCTTTTAGAATCATCCATAACCATTGATGCTGGTTTATAGGCCTGGGCATTTTAACCGAACCGAATTTAGTTCGGTTCGGTTAGTTCGGTTCAATTCGGCACAAATTTTATTTTAGTTCGGTTTTCGGTTTGGTTCGGTTCGGCGACATTTTTCTTTTTTACTAAATTAACCAAACCAAACCGATCCGAACCGAACCAAACTTGTTAAAAGTAAACCGAAAAAACCGGAAAAAACCGAAAATACCCGGAATAAACAGAAAAAAATCAAAAAATTTAACCGAAATTAAAATTTTCGAACCCAACTTCAAAAACGAAAAACCGAACCGAATAAACCGAAAATGCCTAACCGAACCAAACTTTGTTCGGTTCAATTCGGCCAAAAAAAAGAAAAACCGAACAAACCGAATGCCTAGCCATGTTCTAATCACACGTGGGTTTGATTCTGATCTTCAAAAATGTTAAATTTAATTTTCTTTTTGAATGTTTTAAAGCAGTCGATGGTGTGCTAATGGAAGAGTAGAGAAGAGTGTTCATTGATCTTGACCGGTTTGGTTCGGTTTGGAAGAAAAATCAAAAGTAGCTTTTGTTGTAGAAGATAACAAAAAAAAAACCAAACCATTGTCTGTAAATGGATTTGGTTTATAGGCGGTTTAACCAAACCGGAAACACAATTGAGATGTGAGAATTTTTATTTTTTTAATTTTAATGTGTGGTTTGATGATGGTGGGTTGGATCATTTTTGTTGGGGAGGAAAAAAAAAATAACAGAGTTAGGTTATTCATGTGGATGAGATTTTTGTTGTTTTTTTTATCATTTAATTTTTTTTTAATATGTTTGGTATTTTGTGCATATACATCTATTTGTGTCCCCCTCATTAAAAAAAAAAGATAATTACTTAAGTTAGATAGATTGATTTGGTTAATGTTCTTCTTGTAGCATCAGTTAACACATGCCATGTTCCCTGAAGTATTCCTCAATTAGTGTCGGTCCAAAAAAGTGAATATATTTGTCTAAACAGATAATATTCTTGTCTTTCTTTCATAAAGTTTAAAATAATGATATTTTTGCAATTAAATATTAGAATTTCACCTACTTTTGTTATTGAATTGAGAAATTTGTTAAGGCTAAGTCTGTTCGGCGGAAGCACTGTTCGGACCGTCTTGAATTATAATTACCATCAATGGCGGGTATAATCTTTTGCAAACGACTTAAATATGCGATAAGGTATGAAGCGCCGTTTAGACCTAGCCAAGGACACGTGCCTTTGAGAATCGAAGCTCCTACTGAAGATCGGCAATTAGGTGGCAAGCGTATGTCATTTCTAGCCTGAATTCTGATTTAAAGGTGTTCAGTCATAAGATTTGGCGAGACTAAATTGTTTCAAGCCACCGTTTGCATCCGAGTGTTCAGTTAATAACTTATCATTCGAACATTTTTTCGATGAAACAACATATAGAAGATGGATGGAACCAAACCAGAACTGCATAAGCACGGAGAACTTTATAAATAGTTTCCACGAAAACTTAGTTACGACTTCTCTTTCTTCTAAATGATAAGGTTTAGTGAACTTCCTCGCGATATTGCAAATAATAAGCACGTTTAAAAACAAAAATTATTTGCCTCCCAAATGTTTTACTAAAATAAATTTTTACATAGAGATATCAAAATAGATTAGATCTTAATTCAACTTATGGATCAATAATGGCAAGAAATAATCAATTTTACATGTAAGCATTTAGGAGTAACATATCATAGTAGTACTATATAAATTAATATTTGATTTGTTAATAAATTTATAAGATAATTTTTTAAAAAATTTTAATTTTAGTGCAGTTATCTTTATAAAGTAATTAATCATCATAAATTAATACTTTTCATTAAATTAAATAGAGGTTTTAATTTACGAAAGAATCTGTTGTGCTTGATTATCAATTTATAGATATAGGTTTAATATTATTAGAGTCCATATTTGTTGGACTAGTTGTGAGTGTAAGTACATAACTAAATGACTTGAGCTTTTCTAATTCAGCCCATTGGGCTTTTTTCTGCTTCTTCACAGTTACTATTTCTTCACCATTGATTTCGTTCTCGAAGCTCACTTCTCACATTTTCGTCCCTTCCTCATTGATTTCATCCATCTTGATACAGTGTAGGTTTTGTAATGAGTTCCGAATCTCGATCCGCTTCATCTTCTTCTCCGAGTGGGAAACGAACCAGAGATCCTGAAGACGAGGTCTATCTCGATAACCTTCGCTCTCAGAAACGTTACCTTAGCGAGGTTATCTTCTTCTTATGCTTTCTTCAGAATTCTCAGATTCCGTAATTCAATTTTTGTTTGTTGATTCTTTTGGATTTACTGGATTTCGTATATAATCCAAAATCGCCATTAGTTTGATTGCAATGTTAAGCATACTGCTTATTTTGAATTTAGTGTTTATGTTTCTGAGATTTCGTTTTTCGTCGATAGATAATGGCTTGCAGTTTAAATGGATTAACAGTTGGAGACTCACTTCCAGTCAATATGTTAGAGTCTCCTTCTCGTTCTGAGAGCTTTCTTTATCACAGGTTATCTCACCTTCTTTTCACTTTCTCCTTTCAATCTTTATTTGAATTGGATTCTGTAGATTGATCTTTAGGTACTCAAAATCTGGGGTCGGCGTTCGGTTTTCGGTTTGGGTTCGGTTTGAATAATTCGGATTTCGGATTATTCGGTTAGGGGCATATAGAAACGGTTCAAATTATTTAAAAATTCGGTTCGGGTTTATTCAGGTTCGGTTTGGTTTTTCATTTTTATTAGGATATGAAATAGAACCGCAAAATCCAAAGTATCCGTAAAAAATCCAAATTATCCAAACAAGCTAGATAATCGAATCAAAAACCGAAATATTGGATGAAAACACAAATATCCGAGTTATCTTACTAAAAACCTACTTTTTCTATCCAAAATCCTAACTATCTAATCACAATTACATATATAGTCCTATATAAACGAGTTTTTCGGTTATACTTTCGGGTTTGGTTCGGATTCGGATTCGGTTTTTCGGATTAAGATATATAGGAATCGTTCGGGTTATTTGGAATAAAGGTTCAGTTTCGGTTCGGACTTCGGTTTTCGGTTTATATGTCCAGCCCTACTCAAAATGGTCTCATTATTGATTGGTTTGTTACTCTGAGTCTAAAATTGGTGTATGTTCAGCTCATTAGAGAATCTGATGAGCTTTTTTATTCATGTGTTGTTGTATCACAGAGATGACTTACCATTACAATACTCTCCCATGTCAGAAGACTCAGACGAAGCTAGATTTTGCGAAGATCCAACAACAGCAAGCACTAGCTCATCACAACCCGAAAGCCGCCCAACTAGTCCAGTTTCGCCGTATCGATACCAAAGACCTTTTACTATAACAAACTCACCACAACATTCAAACACATGTCCTAGCTCTATGAGCACCAATGCAACTAGTACGACTACTCCACTGCCTCGACAAAGAGGATCAGACACAGAAGGAAGGTTTCCTTCATCGCCTAGCGATATCTGCCATTCGGGTGACTTAAGGAGAACCGCTTTACTCAGGTCTGTTCAAATGAGAACACAGCCATGTGGTTATGCTTCAAGTTCAGGACCAAGTACTAACATTGAAGGTGAAGAGAGAATGTGCTTTAAGTCTATGGAAGAAGAAGACATAACTTACACTCAAGTCTCTAATAAGAGCAAATCTTGTAAAGCATTGGACATTTGAGACTTTTATGAAAGGTAATGTAAGAGACACACATTCTGAGTTTTAAACATATTTAGATATTTATTGTACTAAATCAGTCATCTAGTTTTAAGTTAATTATTACAGGGACATATTTGCATTAACCTGCATCTTATTAAATGATCTCTCTGCCCATGAAGTTGTGTCGAAGAGCACATGCTTGTCAAGTGCATATCCAGGTTTGCAGACGTATTCGACAATGTAATCAGAGAGGACACAAGGGATTTGGTGTTGTAAAAACTCTTGAATCCATATGTCGTCTCGTGGTAAAGTAGGACTTACCACTGCGAAATCGGTGTCTTGATTCAAGAATCGAGTGTAAGGTGGTGCGGTTGCGAGTATAGTACCATCACCAGCTTTCACTACTCTCTTCAATGTATCCTGATTGATTACAGAGAGAGAGAGAAACAATCAAATCAAGACTCATATTCTAGTGTTTATGAATGTGAGAAAGAGATTAGTTTACCAAAGAAGGGATGGTACAGTCACCGTATACAACAATTCGCATTCCATATAAAGCACCATGCCCTGTTTGCTCCTTGAGAAGCCGCCATTTTCTTGGAGACTCAAGGCTTATTGAGCCATCAGGACTAAGACCAGTATCATACCATTCATAAGGCTCCTCTGGTAATAGTTTCCCAGCTTCCTTTGAATCAGCTACATAATCAGTCTTCAATATCCAACTACATTAAAGGAAAGTAATTATAAAAAAGTAGCAAAATGGCTTTGAAGAGAGTAAGAAATAAGGGGCTAATTTTGAACCTTCCAGATGCAGCAGCAGCGAAAAACTTTTCGGTTCTTTTGATTTCAGAAACTATGAAATGTGTTGCTTGATAAGACCATTGATGAGAATATCTGCAACATTTGCCTTTTAAACTCTTAATTATCTGTTGGTATTCCTTTCTCTGGCTCAGTATCCTAACACTGACAATGAAAAACTTCGGCTCTTGTTCTCGATCCGGTAAGACTTTTTTACTAGTCAAGGGCTTAGAACTAAGCTGTTTAGACTCTTTATCCGCCTTTGTACTCGATTTAGCTGATTTTGTAGTTTTCTTTCTAGCTAATGGTTTTCCTGAAACCATGCTTGTCTCTTTGTCAGATTCGTTACTCCCTGCAATGTTCTCCTTCTCTTCTGCAGTGTTATCTGAGATGTCTGTTGCTTTGCCGCCTTTCGGTTTTTTAAGCTTCTTGACATTGGATTTTCTTACTTCAACTGTAGAAGAACTTCCTTTCTTTCCTTTTTGAAGGCTACTTTTTTCCAAAGTAGTTTCCTTTCCGTGTTTGAGTATATCCTTATCAGCCTCTAATTGCTTTGCAGCATTACTTGGATGCTTACCTGCAGCTTTCTTTTTCGGTGATGTTTTCTTCGCAACCAAGCTTTGTGCTTCATCAGAACTGACATCCTCAGATTTCTTATCTACTGGTACATTCTTCTTCGCTTCTGCAGAGTCAATTACTGCATCTTTCATCTCAGCATTGTTTGCTTTCGCCTTTTTAACGCTAGGTTTTCCGAGTTTTACTTTAGAAGAACTTCTTTTCTTCCCACTTTGAAGCTTATTGCTTTTACCTTGATTCTTGTCAACCTCTAATTCCACTGATGCATCACTTTGATCCTTAGTTTCACCTTCCTTTCTGGCTAATGTTTCTACCACTGGACTTTGGTCTTCATCAGAACAGTCTTTCTCTTTCATAGAACTATCCTCTAAATCTTTCATCACAATATCGTTTGCTTTAGCATCATGGTCTTTTCTAGATTTTCTTGTCTTCTTGACACTGGATTTTTCTACTTCAACTGTAGAAGAGCTTTCTTTCTTCTCACTTTGAAGGCTATTTTTACCTGCACTAGCCACCCTCTTGCGTTTACTTTTACTTTTATGAACCTCTACTTGTAATCCACCATCACTTGGATCTTTAGTTGGAACATCATTAAGCTCTGGTTCTAGCATTGTAATTTCCATCTCTGCATTAGCTTCATCCGCAGTCTTATGCAGTTTCTCTTGGTTCATGATCAGACCCAACTCAGGATGGTCTTTATCTTCTAGGGTAGAAGATTTATTATGTACCGAGTCAATTTCCTTTGGGGCTTCAGTCTCTGAGTCCGTATGTTTTGCGATTTCTGGTACAGCCTCAGTATTTAGGACAGGACTTGATTTCTCCTTCTGATTGCCATTATCTACTATTGGTGCTGAAACTTCAGGGTGTTCGTCCTTTGAGGTAGATTTACTCAAGTATATAGATCCCTTTTGGTTAATGGGGCTCTTTTTTCTAGCTCTGGTGGTGCCTAGAGTCTTTCTTGGAGCTGGTTTCTTCTTGGCCAGATCTGTTTCTAGATTCTCTTTCATTTCAATCAAACCTGACCGAGGAGAGGTGTTAGATCTCTTCACCACAGGCTCAGGTACTTCATCCAATGCACCTTTCATAGTAATGTTCTCTGGGTTCCACATATCAGCTTCCATTGGCACAACACTTGACTTAGTTGCTGAATCACTCACATCCAACTTACGTTCAACTTCTCTGCTTTCGGTGTGGTCACTGATGTTTGGCACAATACTAAGGTTTTGTTTAGGTGAGCTTGATCTAGGCACTTGCAATAAGATATCAATCATCATTGGATCAGTCGGTGATCTCTTTGATATTTCATCCGAGGGAGATTTCGAAATGATATTTTCTGAAGTTGGTGTAGCATCTTTCATGGGTACCACATATGATTTATAGCCAACTTCCTCGATTTCAGTTCGATCATTGATGCTCTGCACAGGGTTAAGGTTTTCTTTAGGTGAGCCTGGTCTTGATTCTTGCAATAACGAACTAGCCAAGGGTGGAATACTTGCCGCGCTGTTTTGGTGTACCTTCTCTGAATCTTTGCTACTAACAGATCCATCTGTAAACTTCACTTGAGGCAATAACCAAGGGGGCTCCTCGCTATGCAACCTATCAATCTTGTCAAGATCTTTAAACAGTGAGGTTCTTTCCAGAGGAGAACCTGATTTCGATGCAGAGATATTCAAGGAACCGTTTTGGCCACTTGAACCTTTTCCTAAGGTGCTTGTTTCTGGAGATTTCTTCCTTGAATAAGTGGCTAAAGAAGAATGCCTTCTGATACTCATGTTAACAGATGTTGTGTCATCAGTCTCCAGTCTGCCTTTCTCTATCTCAGAAGTCTTGTTGACTAGAATAGGAGACTCATAATTAGAAGTTTCTGGCAATGTGCTTGCTCTTTGGTAATTATGCTGCTGAGCAGGAACTACATCAGTAGAGACTTTGGCTTCAAGAGGTTTGTCTGTCTTTTTCGGAGTTAACCAATTTTCTTTGGATGATGAACCGTCCTGTGCGCCTGAATGTCTTTGGACAGTCTGGATATCTTTTCCTCCCGACTCAACTACAGCCGCAGCACCGACCCTTAGACCAAGAGGACTATTACGCTTCACAGTGGCATTTTCAGCTTCGTCCTCAGAATCCCGAGCTGAAGCCTCCATCATCTCCAATTCATAGCCACTGAGAAAAATAAAAAATGATAAGCTAATAGTGGGAGTTAACTTTGGCAACCAGCTGCAAAACTGTAACTACTAATCAAACTGAAATGAGTATGGAGTTCAGTAAACAAAGCCACAGTTCATACTGTAATAAGAGACTATGCCTACTCTATAAAAACAACAATCCTAAGTAGTAGCACCAGATTCAGGACAGAGATAGCTACCTTATCTCGTACTCAGTCTCAGGAAGAAGCTTCCAATTCTTTAAGCTGCAAATAAGAAAAACTTACTGAGAATTCGGTTTACATCGAAAAAACCGAGAGGATAAGAAAAACTCATGTATGCTTCTCACCAATCTTCTAACCATCGGTGATTCACTAGTTTAATCCTCTTCATCCGTTTGGCTAGCTCATACTTTTCTCCTGATCAGACAGAAAAACATAAGCTTAAGAAAGTTGAAGCTGTGATATCAAAGACTATAAGTCTCTCACCTTCAAACTTATAGCATATAAGATGAGTAACACGGTTTGCAACCAATGGTTTAGAGAATTGACCACCCATCAAATCAACCATTGTCTAAAAAAAACAAAAAGAAAAACAACTTTTCAGTAAGAAATCACAACTAATCAAATCCCAAATGAAGAAGAAGAACAACAAACCATAATATCTTCTCTATCTTGACGTTGATAACCAGTCAAACACACAATTAAGTTTTTAGCTCCTTGAATTCCATTCAAATCTCTTAGAGGTCTGTACAAAACCTGCCAAAATTATTCAATTCAAATAAGAAAGAATGAGATAAAAACTCTTGAAGAAATATTGTTACTGTAAGGTTTAGGGTGGGCTTTCGAATTTCGGTTCGGATAATTCGGGTTTCAGGTTTTCGGGTCCGACTACATAAGACCCAAATCAGAACCGATTGGATTTAGATTCGGGTTTATTCGGTTTCGTGTCGGGTTTTTTTTTTTTTTTTTACCAAAACCTGTTATATAACCGAATTATTTTTTTGGTTTTTTTGGGTAATTTGGATTTTTTTTATCT
The DNA here is from genome assembly GCA_900406425.1 of Iberis pinnata. Taxonomy (NCBI): domain Eukaryota; kingdom Viridiplantae; phylum Streptophyta; class Magnoliopsida; order Brassicales; family Brassicaceae; genus Iberis; species Iberis pinnata. The sequence continues at coordinate 23,920 of OVBE01001356.1, read as the reverse complement.
TGTATTTTGGGCTTACGGTTTGTATTTTCTGGTAACATGGATAATTCATGTATTTGGGTCCAAAACCCAACTAAAACCCGAATTAACCAAACCAAAAAACCCGAAATACAACTAAAAACTCCAATTACCCTATAAAAATTACTTATATAAAATATATTCGGGTTTTTGGGTACCCATTCAAGTTTCGGTTAGGCTCCGGTTCGGGTAACCATACTAAAAAATTATACCATTCAAGTTAATTGAAAATTTGGTTAGGTTCCGGTTCGGGTTTCGGGTACAATGCCCAGTACTAGTAATGTTCTTAAGAAGAAAACTAACCGAATTTGTATCAATAAGCATTCCAATGTCGAAGCTATGATCAACCCATGAACCAGTAACAACTACTTTCCCATTACTTCGAGCAGTAACACAAATTGGATCATCCTGTGATTTATCACACACACACACAAAAAAATTCATATAAACTAAAACTGTTCGAAATTGAGTATAGAGAAAGAGGAGATTTATATATATGAGATGAGACTTACATAAACAAGCTTATCTACAATGAGATGAGTACAAGATTGACAGTATTGGCCAACATCAACACCACCACCACTTAGTAGCTTTGATCGTAACTGTAATTTAGGTTACAATTCAACAAAATCACGAAATCAAAACACAGTAGTAACGTTTAGTGATTTCTACTTAAACAACGAAGATTTTGACCAGAGAAGAAATCAAAACCCCTTGAAATGAAACCACAAAATCAAAATTGTATGAACATTCAATAGTTTCTACTGAAACAATGAAGATTTGACCAGAGAAGAAATCAAAACCCCTTGAAATGAAACCACAAAATCAAAATTGTATGAACATTTGAATAGTTTCTACTGAAACAACGAAGATTTGACCAGAGAATAAATCAAAAACCATTGAAATGAAACCACTCAGTAGCTAGGATCATAACTGTAGTGAGATTTACAATTCAACGAATCACAAAATCAAAATTGTATGAACATTCAATAGTTTCTACTGAAACAACGAAGATTTGAGCAGATAAGAAATCAAAACCCCTTGAAATGAAACCACTCAGTAGCTTGGATCATAACTGTAGTGAGATTTTACAGTTTCAAACGAATCACAAAATCAAAATTGTATGAACATCAATAGTTTCTACTGAAACAACGAAGATTTGACGAGAGAAGAGATCAAAACCCCTTGAAATGAAACCACTCAGTAGCTAGGATCATAACTGTAGTGAGATTTACAATTCAACGAATCACAACATCAAAATTGTATTAACATTCAATAGTTTCTACTGAAACAACGAAGATTTAACAAGAGAACAAACGCTTAAAATGAAATCTGAATCTCTTAAGTGAATCAGAAAAATACAGAAATACAATAATATAGAGAAATCACCGTGTTTCCATCGACGATATTGAATCCAGCGAGAACGAATCGGATACCAGAAAACGTTTTGGAAGGAAAATCCGATTCCATAACTATGTGAAAAATTAGGGTTACAGAGTGAAGAAATCAATGGAGAAGATCGAAACTAGATTTGAATTGAAATCAGATTTTAACAGAAAATTTGAGATTTACAGAGATAGAGAGAGAGCTTCTCGGGGAAGATTTAGAACTCTGTAGAAATGTATTTTAGTAATTGCGAGGGAAATTGAAAGTTTTTTTTTTGTTTTTTTAGATTTTTTTATTTCGAAAAACTGAAAAAGTTTTGTTAATTATTATATGAAACGGTGTTCGGCGGGAGAAGCAAAATTTGGCGGTCGTAACAATAATGGGCTTTATTTTGAAGGCCCATGGCCCAAATTAAGTGTATAAGCTACAAATGCTCTAAAACCAGAGCCCAATTTTTTTTTTTTTTTTTTCCGCTAAACATTGAAGACCAAATACTCCAAAAACATTATAAAAATAATAATAATAATAATATTCATTATTGAAGGTATTAAGGATTGGAAAAATTTCAAAAAATACAATAGTTTTAAGTTTTCTAATACAAAAAAAATCTACAGAGACATATAACTAGTTTTATGGCGGTTTTTTAATGCGATTTTAATTATAACTGCTTTTTACCGAGATTTTCGGCTTCCTATCGGCTTCTCGACGGTTTATGCCGGAGTGGAACTCATGCTTCGAAGATCAATTACCCACTCGTCTCGCCCTGATTGCAAAATGCGAATATCCCAGGGAATTCCGAGTTTCTTCTCCCACAAGATCAATTTTATCTTCGGAGTATAAATTGATATTTTTGGATTCACAAATTCCAAATCAATTGTTCTTCTTCAAAATTCCTCAAATTGAATCCATAGCGGAAAATATGCGCAGAGCTGTACAAGATCTTGATCTTGGTGTCAACGATCCTCCGGTTTTCCTCCCAGTAGATGTTGTGCAACAAGCAGCTTTCGAGAATCAAGATTGTATTGTTGGCCGTCCTTTAATGCCTCGCCGACAAAGTATCCGGTCTATCATCGTTAACCTTCCCCGCAGTTGGGGTCAAGTAGGCTTAATAAGAGGTCGGCATATCGAACACCGCAGGTTTCAATTTCTCTTCTCTTCTGAAGAGGCAATGGAGATGGTGATTGGGCGTGGACCTTGGGCATTCTCTGATAGAATGCTTGTTATGGAACGGCGGAGACCAGGTCATCATGTTAACTTAACTCACATCCCCTTTTAGATCCATATTAGGGGGATCCCGGCTCAATGCTTAAGTCAAGAAGTAGTTGAACATGTTGCTGCTGCTTTGGGTGAAGTGTTGGATATTGAATTCAGTCCACATTCTGAAATCAGGATGGATTACATCAGAGTTCGAATCAACTGGCCAGTTGAGAGGCCACTCAAGTTCCAAAGGAACTTTCAATTTTATCCTGGTGTAAATACTCTGCTTCAATTCACTTTTGAACGGCTCAGAGGTTTCTGTGCAATATGTGGGCTTATGACTCACGATACTCGTACATGCCTCTTGCCAAATGGTGATGTGGATGATGCACCAGACAATGATGATGATCTTGACCCTCCTAACAATGGGTTCATCAATCCTGCAGAACAAAAAGCTCTCATAATTAGAGAAATAAATGATCAACTACCAGGTTCTCCAGAAGAAAATCAGAATGTTGTTATTGAGGAACCTGATGAGATGGATCATGTTTCAGATCAGACTGTGGCTGCTGAGCCTATGGTACAATCTGTTTTGGGAAAAAGGAAAATTGAAGATATTGCTAGTCCAAGCAACACTGCTACAGAGGAAGAAACTGTTTCAGGGCCAAGTGAACTTGTTACAACTGAAATCAGAGGCGCGGTGGGCCCGGTACCACCAAATGAAGAATGAAGACATTAGCTTGGAATTGTCGAGGCTTGGGAAATGACCTGGCAATTCGACATCTAAAGGAGCTTATTCAAAGTAAACTCCCAGATATCATCTTCCTAATGGAAACAAAGCAACAAATATCTAATATATTTTTAAGTTTATATATTAAAGATGCCACTATAGGTGACCAAACAAAATTGTTAAAGATGCCACTACACTTTTTTCTCTCACACAAAATACTGCAAAATTAATATTCAATTTCAGACTCTCAAAATAAAATTTATAAAAAATAAAAAGAGTAAAATCTTATATTCAAAGTAATAAATTAAAATTTCAAATTTTAAAACACACCTAAATATTTTTTATATGTGTGATATTCTAGGGAACAAACAATTTTTAAAAGTAATTTTGGAAGAAATAATAATGGTATTTCAAGGCATTTTATCTTTTAAATTCTAATTAGAGGAAATAAACTCTGATTGATATTGGCTTTTTATAAATTAATTTTTCTCATCTGATTTAACCTAAGCTACTGTTGTTTTATATATTTACCTTGGTAAAATAGATAAACTTTCATTTACATTTACCAATGTCACTGTCTGATTTGTGGCATGCAAAGATACAACAAAAGTTTCACAGTGATTTAGAAGTAAGAAAAGAAAAAGACAAAGAAAAGTGAAATGAACAAAAAAAAAAAAAAGCAGAACCAAAATTATGGGCATCAATAATAATTAATTATTATTATCATTCATGTACCCTTTCGAAATGTCATGTCTAAAAGAGTTGAAAATTTTGTCCTTTGCTAGTTTCTTCGTTTTGAGTGCATTTGATTGAAGTTCTCTCAAATCTTTCTTTTATTTTATTTTTTTACCATTTTGTCTCATTTTTTAAAAAATTCGCCTGAAAAATGCTTTTTCACTTTTCATAACCACTAAGTTGAATGATCACTGTTGTGACAAAATTAATAATGATCAACCTGCAAGTCTGATCAATCAATTAATTATTATAAATTAATTATTATAATTGGGGCTTCTATTTCTAGTGGTAAAAGACTCACAGCTAAAGCTGGATTTTCGGGTCTTCGGTTCGGTTCCGGATCTGAACCATTCGGTTCCGATTCTTTGATTCCTAAATTCTAATATCCAATATATCCTTTTCAACTTCTTGTTTCGGTTCCTTCCGGTTTCATATCGGTTTGGTTCTCTGTTAAAGAAACCGGAAAATACCCGAAATTTTCGGTTCCAAATCGGTACCGGGTATTTCAGATCTGAAATACCAAAAAATATCCAAAATGTTCGGTTCTAAGTCGGTTCCGTGTATTTTGAGATCCGAAATACCAAAAAAATACCTGAAATTTTTGGTTATAAGTCGGTTTCGGGTATTTCCATACCCAAAATACCAAAAAGTACCTGAAAACACAAAAAATAACCGAAAACAACTAAAATATTCGAAAATTTAAGACTAAATTACCCGTAAGTATACGAATATACAAAGATTACCGGAATAAAAATAAAAATTACCCTAAGAAAAACTAAAGTACCCGAAATATATAATATGCATATATATGTTTCGGGTATTCGGTTCTACCCATCGGTTCTCGGTTCGGTTCTGGTTCCTACTCGATACCCATGGTTTTTCATCTTAGGAACCATTGGGTATTTTTGGGTGGAACCGGAACCGAAACCGTTTTTTTGGTTCTTCAGTTCCGGTTCTTCGATTCCCGTTTTTTTGTCCAGCCTTACTCACGGCTGTGAGTTCCGCTACCTGGATTCGAATCTCGCCAACCGTTAATTAAAATAAAGTGAATTTTAACGATCTTTCAAGATATCCTCCTCGAATGCAAATGCTTTTGGTCTAGTCAGATTCTTTTAAAACTTCAGATAACAGATCATTAAAAAAATCAATTAATTATTATGAATAAAGAAGTAAAATGTAAACTATTTGAAGACAACTCATAATAGTATAAAAGAGACAGAAATAATCAAACAGTAGTTGATCTTCACCACTCTCACTTCTCAACTATATTTATAAGTATCCCACTTGTAACCAAAAAGACTACCTTTAGATATTTTTTTAATAAGGAAAAGTAAACACTAGATCTACATAATTCTTTAAATGGTATCAACAAAGATCATGTGAAAACAATTATAATCTTTCTTTTTTTTTTCCCTCACAAGTCATGGGTTGTATTCTGTCATTACTGTTTTGTATTAATAAAAGATGTGTAGTTATGGAGGAATAAAGAATAAATACAAATTTTGATATTTGTTAATTTAAACTTTTGTTTGAGCAATCATAATGGCTTCTTCAAATAAAAATATTATCACAATTAAATTCACAATGTCCAATCTATAACTAATCTTTATAATACGAAAATTCAATAACTAAAATGTTTAAAATGTTTTTTTTAGCAAATATTATTTAATATGAAAATAAAGTATTTTTGTCATTTACGAATTTTATAATATATCGGTCTAGTTTTTTTTTCTGTGACCAATGAGTTTTCAGCCGAACCCCGTACACATTTCTTCAGGGCAAAGTTCAAACCATGTTATATAACTCTCTTTTGAAGAGCAGATTTCTATCAACGTGAATTCAACTCAAGAGCATAATCGCACTAACAATTGCGCTTAAATCAACTGAGCCAACTTATAGTTGGTTATCGGTCTAGTTAGTTGAGACTCCAACAAAATTTAAAGAAAAAGGTATAATTATTCATAGTTGTAAGTGTGCTATTTGCTTTTACCAATTGCAAAAACTCATGATAATGTTTTTTTGTATGTGAAAAAGCTAAAACAAAATTCTAAAATTTCTAATAATAAAAAGAAACAGAAACACAAATGTGAATAATGTTATAATTTTGTTTTTTTATAAATTTACTTGTCGTTTAGGAAGGAAAAAATAAAAAAGAATAAAAGAAAGAAACAAACAAGAAAGAAAGCTCCAAAATTCTCGGGCAGACAATATTCTCATTATCCATAATTTCATCCAAAATATGATCTGTCTTTTCTTTTGTACACAAATTTTGCAATATCAAGAAAAAAACCGGTTTACCACAAATTTTTCAGCAACTAAGTGCTTCATATTTAACCGGAATTGGTTGGTTAAATCCGGTTCGTGAAATCAAATTCCCAACTACATTCAAATCTCTACAAAACACTCCTTTCACCACATTGGTATTATTGTTATTGTTGTTTCTAGCAACCGAAATCGTAACCGCGGTGGCTCTAATCGGTGTTTCGGCCGCTTTCCGCTGCTTCTCGGCGGCTTGCTCTGTCGTGATGTTACTTGTCACGACGGAGTAACCTTTTTGGATCAATCTATATAGTAATAGAGTTGACATTCTAGCTCTATCCTTAACCGAGTCTAATTCATCTTCATCATCGGTTAACTCAAACCGGTCAATAAATGACATTGATCTTTCCGGTTTATGCTTTAAATTAAGTAACAAGTAAGCTCGATCAAGCTCTGATCTTGAACAATCATGTTTGATTCCCATTAATGCATAGTAATCAACGTTTCCGATTTCTCCGTTTGCGATTTTCTGCTTCAATTGTCCGATTTTCGATGTTAAGACGCATAATTTTCCCGGGATTTCTCTGTACCGGACATTATGCCGTTTCCAAACCGGTCCAGGAAGTTTCCGATCACGTAAAATTGAATTGTAAAGAAGCTTCAAATGTTCTAAATCATGAAGTGAATCTGGAAAACATCGAATCGATTCGAGTAATGCAGATCTTGTTTCTAAAGCTTGAAGACAAGATGGATCTAAGGCTAAAGTTTTGTTGCAATCAGCTATAGATTCAGCTATTCTTCCGGCGGATTTGTAGGCGGAGGCACGGTGCATAAAACATTCAGCGAGAAATCCTTGTGGTGCTCCACGACGACTATCTAAGATTTTGGAGAAATGTCGAATTGATTCTGAGTAGAGACCGGCGTTTAAAGCAGCGAGTGCAGCTGCTCGCCGTCGTAACAGAAGCTTAATGTGAGATAGAATATGAGCGACGCTTTCAGATTCGGTTAGAGATCGTGGCTGAGAAGCTGAAGAAACGACGACGGAGGGAGGAGGAGGAGAAGATCCGTTTTCTGTTGAGGAGAAGAGGATAAAGCTATCATCGGACCAACAAATACTCTGACGGCGGAAAGCAGCGGTGGCTAATCGTTTACCAGTTTGAAGAAGAACCATTGCATCTTCCATTAAACCTAAATGACAACAAGCTTGACCTAAAACCAAATATCTGAAGAAAAAAAACAAAGAAGAAAAGATCCGAAATCAGAAATCAAAAATCGGGTCGGGTCGGGTCAAATATATTGTTATAACTAACTAACTAACCTCCATTGTCCTTGTTCGTTACAGTTTTTACTAAGACCTGTCATGACTTTTTTCTTAAGATCAGAAACAGAGAAACATTTGAAATTCGAGTCATGATTTGGTAAATCATTCAAAAGTTTGACCGATTCTCGAGAAGAATGTGTTGAAGAAAGCTCTGATGAACCAATACCGGAATCATCACCAGATAATTTAAGACTTGGAATATAATCCTGAAGCATATTAGCAACATCTTTGAATCTACGAAGGTAAAGAAGAGATCTAGCTTTGAGTTCAAGAGCAAGTTCGTAACGAGGAGATACAGAAATTGCAGATTCGAGAAGATCAAGAGCTGATTTAACATCGTTTGGATCTTGACTCGATATTAAATTCTTCGCTTCTTTCATATACTTATCCACAATCTTAAAACAACAAAAAATCTCCGATCAGATCGATTTCAAAATCCGGTAAAAATAGATCTAATTATGGAAAAACGAAGAAGACAAACCTTCTTATTACGAAGCCACCAATGCTTCTTCTCACGATAAACCGCCATTGATGAAAACTTCTTCTCTCCTCTCGATCCAGAAAGTGAAAATAAAATATTTTTTTTTATAAATACAAAAAAAAAAATTGAGAGAAAGAGAAAGAGAGAGAGAGTTTGAAAATAATGTGAAGAATTGAAGTGTGTTTAAATACGGAAAAGATCTTATAAGATGAAGAAAATGTTATGAAATGACGGATTTACCCTTAGACTAAGTTTCTTTGGATCCCTTTGGAGTATTTTTTTAACTTAGCTGGCAACACAAAAACCACACTATTGGCTTAGCATTATTATTATTAGCCTATCATGATTTCTACCCTCATTCATTATTTCCTTAAATACTTATAATAGTTGTATTTAATTGCTATAATTATTTTTTGCATTATTAAATTAAATTCTTTTTTTTTTGCATTATTTTGTTTTGTTTTTTACAACAAAAAACTGAAAAGAATAAAATTAAGATACAAAAATAAACGCAGAACACCAGCTTTGTGCCGATGATCCAACATAGTAGGAGGACAACAAGTTACGTTCCCGAGCTGATCTTGCTAGGAGATCAGCACAAGTATTCCGGATTCTGGATCTATGAGCCACCTTAAACTGCAGAACGAGGGCCTTCAATTGTTGAAAACTGCTGATTCGGCTGCAAATGCAGGTCACTCTTTTGGATTTTGAAGGATGTTGATCAAATCAGTCGAATCAGTGATGAATAAAGTATATGATATTCTCATACTTGACATACATTTAAGCGCCCAAATACATGCGTCCAAAGTAACTTGTTGTCCTCCTACGTTGGGTCATCGCCACTAAGCTAGTGTTTTGCATTTATTTCTATGTCTTAATTTTATTCTTTTCAGTTTTTGTTATCAAAATCACTCTTCAAAATGTAAAATTTTGTAAAACTATAAAAAATCTATAACCCAATTAATCGCACACCTAAAGAAATAAATATTTTTATAAATAGTTGCAAGATTGATAGTGTTACATTTCCATTATGTTTACTAATCACCACAAATCTCATTCAAAACCCAAAATATACGCTTAGGACACAAAATTTATAGTTTCTATTTGTAAATTTCTAGTCTTAATTATGTTCAATTAAATAAAACTTACTATTGATAACCAAATTGATTAGAATCAACTAGTTGATTCCTAGATGAACTAGTTCAACACAAGAGTATCTAGGAAGCCACAAGACTCATGCTAATTTTAGATAGGTTGCTACTAGTTGTCTTGCATAAACCTTAATATATTCATTTAATTGTTTTTCTTATTTGTGGGGAAACTTTTGGCTTTGTTTAATTGATATTAATTAAATACAAATATAGTTAACTTTTTGAGCAATTCACATGTACATATATAATTAATATGTGTTTATAAATATGGCTTACAAAATATATCAAAAGATGGTATGTTTTGGTTGGCTTTAAAGTCTCTTTCTAATTTTAAAATAGATCGGTTCTCAGCAAAACCAGATAAAACATCGACTTACAGCTTCTGTATTTAATAGGCTATAAAAATTTAAAATTCTATATATATTATATTTTTTTAGAAATTTATGGCTTAAAACATAAATAGATAAAATATTAGTCTAAATATTTAAAAATTTGTTTTAAATTTTTAAAATTGCGGGACTGATCCTGAAAATGATTCGTTTAAATTAATATATGAAAGTGATTATCTACTACTATATGACTAGTAAACTTCACAAACAAAATTAGGTATATATAAAGAATAAACTATATGTATATAATGAATATTATCTATATTTGTATATATATATATATATATATATAAGAGTATAAAATACAATAAATTTACAAAGGTACAAAAAGTAAATGTTCTCCAACTAACTGGTTTGCTTTTTGCAGTTGCTGCTGATATCTCATGCACGCAACAATTATACCGCTCGAGGTTAAACGCAATAAATTTTCAACCATCTTTATTTATTTATTTTTTATTTTTTGATAAATAAATTTTCAACTTTCTTTTTGATAAAGAATTTTAACTAAGTTTTAGCAACAACTAAATAAATTCACTTTTATATCATCTAATTAAAAATTATAGCTAAACTATCATTGAGTTATATTCTAAATAATATATATTTTTTTAGAATTTTCACATTAATTAAGAAAACTATAAATGTATTATTTTCTTATCATTAATTTTTTTTTTTCATACCAATGGACCAATAACAATTCAATAAGGGGGTGTTATTCGATTATGGATTTTAAATCAACTCCATTTAATTCAAAATATCAAAATTTAAAAGTCTGCAAGATTCATTTGCATAGATTTTTAAATATCTGTAGGATTCAGTTGGAAATATTTTATAAATCTCTGCAGTTTACCTTGGATTTAAAATCCATATATTTGTTAATAGAACTCCACCACAAGTCATTTCAAATCCATTAAAATACAAAGATTTTAGAAATCCTTTGTGGTTTGAATAACAATGGATTTTAAAATTTGATTTAAAATCCTTCATCGAATAACACTAGATTTCAAACTCTATTAATGAATGAATTTCAAATACTATAACCAATAACACTAGATTTTAAAAATAATTTCAAATCAACTATTGAATAACACTAGATTATAAATCAAATGAAGTTGATTTAGAATCCATCATTGAATAACACCCCCTAAATTTAAAAATTTCAACTATTCCTTTTAAAATCTACTATTTATTATTAACTCTGCATAGAAAAAAATATTTTGAAACAAAAAAACCTATAATATTTATTAATAAGAAACATAAAGAGTATTATTTTATTGTTTTGTAGAAAAGTCAAAATGTTGAACCCATTTAAACCCATGACAAAGTAAATAACATTTTATTCCCAACTAGTGTAGGTAATATAAAAATGGCATATAGTTTTGTTGAAGAATTTTTTTTAGAGGTAATGGAAATAAATTATTTATACCATGGAACTTTGGTCTAGTGATTGAGATTATTAGTTCGAATTTTTTGAGAGAAATAATTTACGTTTTAAACAAGTATTATCAACGGCCGGCTTCAAACACTAGAAAAACTATGGGTCAGAAGTCCGGAACTTCACATAAAATACTTTCCAATTGCAGAATAAAAGTAATTAAAAAAAATAAGAGGCAAATGGTTGCGTTAACGCCAAGTATACGACTTTTGCGTAGCCTCAACGTGGCAATTTTCTTTTTAATAAATCCTCAATGTGGCACTCTCATACACTAGATTATTCAATAATTTATAAGGATTAATGTCTAATCTAAATTAGCTTTTAATTGTTCTATCAAGAATAAATCAATTATGTTTAAAAAGTTGAATGGAATAAAGTGAAAGAAAAAAAATAGAAAGGGTCTTGAGGGGACTTTTTTGTTTTGTTTTCACATTATTTGATTAAGAGAATTTAGATCCTTAAGATGTCTATTTACATTGACTTTGCTATAATAATATTATACACCTTTTAAACAAACAAAATAAAAATGTATAGTTATTTCAAGGTATAATTTGACATAGTAATTTAAGCTTGTTTCATTAATCTAACAAATGTATTCAACAGTGAGGTATATTTTAATCCGCTATGGGAGAAGATACAAGCGTTTTTCGGTTTTTTCAACGTTTCTTCAGGATTTTCAGCCTTTTTCAGTATGTACTTGGAATTTTGTCGTCACTCACACAATTTTTTCTTGGTTTATTTAAGAATAGATAAAGCATTATTTGGTCAGAAATGTAGGTTTTTTCTTCGTAATGTTTTTGGCTAACGTCTATGAAAATATCAACATTTTCTGCCGGTTTTAGTTTGACTTGTTTTGTTGTTGTTTTATTTTGGATCCAGCTGATTGACCGACTAAGATCGATTTGTAGTTCGGTTTACATTAGAGGACATATAAAATTCCTAATTCTTAAACTCTAAAGTAAAACAATCATTGGAGATTAATAAATCATTATTTGTTACTATTATTTTTTACATACTAGTTGTGCCATAATGTTGGAATAGTACAATCTTAGGAGCTAACCATAAAATTATTGGTCATTCAAATACAAATATTACAGGTTTTTTATTCGATTCCTTTATTGTTTATTTACATACCCCAACAATTCTTTTTGTACTATTTTTTAATGAGAAATTTAAACCATATTAATATAGTATGTATGTACTATATATATATATTTGTCTTGTGCTAGAAATAATAAATTAATGATTATGTATATGAGTTTTTTTTTAAATGCAATGAAGTCTTGACTTTGGCTCCAATATATGAAAAGGGACCATCAAATAATGACATAGTTGCAAAAATAACATGACAAGTTCTCTATGTATCAAAGAGTTTGATTTGGTTTCATTCTATAGAGACATTTCTACACAGCTCATGTCTCCAGCCATTATCTTTTTTTTTTTCTCTCTTGTTTTTATGTTTATTTTTTCTGTGGTATTTATGTATAATTTTATTTTATTTTATGTATTTGGGTATGTTGTGATCTGATGATGTTGAGTGTTAACTCATAAGGTTAGAATTTAGTTACATTTTGATGTACATACTAGACAACCACATAATCTAAGAGCGCACATAAAATTAGTTTTGAATCCAGACATATTAAGTATAAGTTTGCGGTATTTTTTCAAATTATTTGTTTTAATATAAAAATAATTACTTTTAAAACAATGCAAAATAACATATTTTATTTTAGATTACGATCTTTAAATTCTTAGGATCGGTCATACACAATTACAATTTTAGAAGGATGGTACTAAAACGAATATTTAAAATTATTTCAAGTAATTTTGAATTTTAGTTAGTTTTAAATGATTCCATATTAAGTAGGAAAGTTTGTGTGATTTATTTTAAAATTCTCTACAACATCATATAAAACTATGTGATTTGAATTTATGTATATTTAACTAATAAGTTTACTTAAAACACACTAAAACCACTGAATATTTACTGCTTAAAATATTTTCGATAACTATAGATTTTATAGTAAATTTCCAAATCACTAATATAATAATATTGTATTTCATAATAATTTTAGAAATTGTTATTTGAGTAACAATAAATTTACTATTGTTATACAATTTATCGCAAATTTCATATTCAATATATTCCTGTATTTGTGTGTTTGATGTTTTATGATTTTATTTGCATGGTAATATTGTGGAATTGAAATATCTATGCAAAACAAAATATCTACTTGTTATCTCTATTGTAATAAATATGTCTTATGGATATACAGCTAAGGCTGCAAGATAGTCTTAGTATATATAGGTAGGTATAAATCAAGATCCATATACAGAGAAATACATTTTAAAATTAGAGAAAATATTATATAAATTGTAGGTTTCTTAATATAATTATATGAGAAAAAAAAATTGAGGAGAAAATGCCGAATTAGAAGAGAGCAAGTCATTAATGTTTCAAGTGGGCAAACACATGTTATGTTTTGTAATACAACCATTTTGTTTTCTTTAAATTGTTTTTCGTCAATAAACGAAGATTTAAGTAAGTTTATACTCATATTAGCTATTAGCTTTGTATGGCTGTATTTATGGGGCGTGCGTCTTAGCTTGCATTTTTGTATCGCAATTTAGGTTCAGTGGTTCTCATAACCGCGGTTTCAGAGCTTCTTCTTTTTTTTTTTGTGTTTTGTCTGGTTATTTTTATGTTTCCGGAGACGTGTTTTTGCCTGCCGGCTTTGGTGTTTATTTCGTTTTAGTTTCTCGAAGTTTGGGAAAAGTTTTTTGTTCTTGTAATCCTTCGTTTGTTTTTCAATAAAGACGACAAAAAAGCTATTGGAATTGTGTTTTGGTTGTAGTTGGCAATAGGGTTGCGCATATAAACCAAAATTCGAACCAAAATCGAATCGAAGAAAACGAAGATGAAACTGAACCGTTATTTCAAATAACCTGAACGATTCCTATATATCTCAATCCAACAAATCAAATCCGAATCCTAACCGAATAAAAATCCAAAAGTATAACCGAAAAATCCGTATATATATGACTATATATGTAATAGTGATTGGATAGTTACAATACTAGGTAGAAAAAGTAGGTTTTTAGTAAGGTAACTCAGATATTTATGGATTTCGTCTGATATTTTGAATTTTTTATTCGATTAACTTGGATTTTAGCTAGATTGTTCGGATTATTTGAAATTTTTACTGACATCTTAGATTTTTGGTTCCATTTTGGATCATAATCAAAATGAAAAAATCTATCCGAATATGAATAGATCCGAACCTAATTTTTAAATAACACGAACGGTTTCTATATGTCCCTAACCAAGTACCCCAAAATTCGAATTATCCAAACTGAATCCAAACCGAAAACCGAAAGTCGAACTCCCATTGGCAATGAACTAAATTAACTAATTGTGCTACACTTGTCATTTAAAAGTATTAAAACATTCGTAAATGAAATTGGAAAATAAATTTTATTTCTTCTCATTGGATCCTTTTTTCTTATATTTCTGCAAGAACAGCTGTTGAGTAGTCGTGGTTTGGTGGGAGCTTACTAATTGTACATTAAATAACTTTTTTTCTTCTTCTATTAAATACAAACTGAAACATGCTACATTATTAATTTTCAAAACTGAAAAAACAGATGTTTAACTCAGAAAAAAGAATTGTGGTCAACTTGTGAATTAATTTAGAAAAATTCCTTTAAATACCATTAAAAAAATTTAAATTTCAAAAATACCACACACTCTCTAAAATTTCAAAAATATCACACACTCATAAATGTTCTAAAAATACCATAAAAGTAAAAAGTAAATTTTAAGGGTTTAGAATTTAAATTTTTGGGTTTTGGTTCACTAATTGGAGTTTAGGGTTTAATTTTGAAGGGCGTGGGTTTGGTTTTGGAAATATAAAGTTTAAATTTGAAGTTTTAAAACTATTTTAAATTTGTGGTATTTTTGTAACATTTTTGAAAAAAATGTAGTATTTTGGAACTTTTGGGAGTGTAGTATTTTTGGAAAAAAATTATTTTTTTTTGTTATTTATGAGAATGCCCTATTAATTTATATACAGCAATAAATACCTAAATATATAATAAAAATCTTATGGTGTTAGTTATACTTTTTTTTGGGGGTCAAAATGTTAGTTAAATTTTTATGTTTGTATATTTGTTAAATTAACTCGAAATAATAGTTGAATAAAAGAGTTAATATGATTTATGGATGAGTTCAAACTCTTGTACAAATTCAATTTTAAATTACTCTCTTTTTATAAAACCAAGTCAAAGTCAAATTTATAGTTGAAACTTAATGCAACTCTAGATTCAACAAAACTTATTACATTCTAACATTGCTTTAGTGAATGCACAATAATGAACTCCTTGCATATCTTTTTTTTACAACACAAAATTAGATTAGATTAAAAAAGAATTGTGTTACAAAACACAAAATATGGTATAGAATAGGAAGATAAAACAATTTTTTTCTCTGGCTAATATAGCAAATATATTTATTTATTCTATAGTAGTTTTTGGTGAATCAACTTAAATGTCAAGAGGGATATTTTCAAGTGGTTGAATTATGCAATTTCTGCTGCAAAAACAGACCACTCCACTAATGTTTCTAAATGTTAGAGCAAGTCTGTCAAATTAGTAATGAATAAAGAACATTGTCATCCCAAACTTAATAGACATTTTAGTGTCCATATTAAGGCGGACAATTATGTATGTAGCGGGGACAAACCACATCTAATGCTTGCATATTCCATTTGAACAAAACAACTACTATCGCCTGACATAAACTAACCAATTCCGCTCGTCTTCTTTTTTTCAGGAACCATCAAAACTACAACCATATGACTAAGAAAAATTAACATTTAGTTGTTCCCCGTCCTCAATACTCGAGGATCGAATTAGCCGAGAACCAATAGGTCGCTTATTTTACATCCATCTCTATAACATCAGAAGGCTTCCATTGAGAATTATTGGAACTCTTTGCATATACATCATGCAAATTATATATAAAAAAACATAATCATAATAATGCAAATTAACAAGAAATTTTGATCTTCTATATATTTATACAAATTTGACTATAAACTTGACATATAGTTAAGGGAAGACTATTTATGTCAAGAGGTTAATTAATCAATTGGTAGTCATAAAAGAGAATATGGTAGTTTAATACTTCTTCCGTTTGTGAAAGGAGGATGTTTTAGAGTTTTTACGTAAATTAAGGAAATCAATTTTTACTTTATTTTATGGCTTCTTTTTAAAGTGTTTTTACTTAAAACATCATCCATTTAGAAACAAAACTAAATTATAAAACATCTATCCTTTCAAGAACGGAGGGAGAATATAGAATCAAATTTACATAAATGCCAATGCAATATCGTAAATGGTACTTAAGTTACCACTAATATTGATTTATTTAATTAGTTGTACACATCTACATAATGATTTGTACAATTAATGAAAAATATAAAGATAATGACATATAATAACTCTTCCAATGAGATCTCATCTAATGGTAACTTGATGTTTAAGGTATTTAGATTAAACCCTAATTAAAGATTCCCTTATCCAAATTTCACCCACATCGACATGTGTGCTTTATGATTTTGTGTAATTTATGATAATGTATTTTATTAATCACTTTTAGATAAATTCGTTTTTTAATCTTAAAGTTGAGATCTGTACGATCATAAATTTTATAACTAGTTTGTTATGATTTTATTTCATTTTGAAAAAAACGTAGTACAATTCCGTATTGTATTTTAGATATTTTTTAACTATAGCACATAGACTCATAGTTATAAACCTATTAATTTAAATTATAACCAATATAAAATGCAGCTAGTTTTTATTTATTTATTATTTCCTCTATTTAGTTATATATAATGTCTTAACTAAAAATATTCATATTAAGAAAAACTCGGAGAACTTACAATATATTTTATTTATTTTACACGAAAATTATTTATCGATAGAATTATATATTTTTATTGGTTACAAAATATTTAATAGTTTTAAAATTTGCAAAAACATATAAGTGCAATTTATATTTTAAAAATATTGTAATATGAAAAGAGGGATTAATTCATAGTGATTTTTTAATTTTTTTGTTAAATGACGATTAAAAGGGCGTATTAGCCTATTAGATATATGTTTATATAGGCCTGGGCATTTTAACCGAACCGAACTTAGTTCGGTTCAATTCAGCACAAATTTTATTTTAGTTTGTTTTTCGGTTCGATTTGACGATATTTTATATACTAAATTAACCGAACCGATCCAATGAACCGAACTTGCTAAAATAAACCGAAAAAATCGAAAAAACTGAAAAAACCAACAAAATTAACAGAAGTTAAAAGTTTATGAAACGAACAAACCGAACTTCAAAAACGAAAAATCGAACCGAATGACGAATCGAATCGAACTTTAGTTCAGTTTAGTTCAACAAAAAAACCAAAAACCACTGAAAATCAAATAAATTAAACCAAATAAACCGAACTAACGGAATACTCAACCTTATGTTTATAAGTTCATATAAACATTAGTTTATCTTTTGGCGGCAATAAACGAATTTATTTAGGTAATTTATTATTATTTATTTAACACTAGATTTGCAACATGAACCAATCATATGTCGAGATCATCAACTAGCGTGACGTCATGTTTCTGTCTTAAAAAAAAAAACGAGAGAGAGAGGACGACGTGCTATGCACGTGCATTAAGACGGATAATTCACGTGTCACATGCAAACCATTATATTTCCAAGGATTTTCTTATAATTAATTAAGTAATTAACTTTCTACAAAATCTGTTGAATTATTTTTATTTTTATTTTCATAAGATTTCGATATGTATATTTGTTACTATAAATGAGTATGATTTTTAGATAGTGGAGGTGTTGTGGCTAATGTTTATTTCAAATTTATGTTGTTAACATTACTGTCAATTTTCATTTCTATTATATTCTAGTTAATATAATATATATATATATATATATATATATAATATAGCAACTCACAATATTTTTTTCCTAAATTTGTTAGCTCTTATAAGTTCTATAAACATTTTTTACCAATCAATTGTTAATTTAAATATATACATTTTCAAAAATAACGCTTAATTTTTTGTATGCAATACAAATTATTCTAGAGAATGAAATTAACTAGGGTTCAAAATTTTATTTTATCATGGAAATTATAATTTTATTTGTGATTGATCGATCGCGATTAATAAATTTAGGAATTAAAATGAAATTTACAAGTTAGTGTGTAAGTAAATAATTGATTAGTAAGAGATATGCATCAAAATAACCAACAAATTTATTATATATATATATATATATGTATATATTATGGACTACTAAATAATACGAGTTGTTAACAATTAGACAACATCTCAATTAATATTTTTCGTTAATTATTTTTACATAGTCCAAATTTCCAATTAGTTATATTACATAAAATTAGTGTAAAAATAGTGGAAAGCAAATTTATATATCAATTTTAAGCATATTAAAATAAGATAAAGTGTATTTAAATTTTATTTTATAGTTTCATCAAGTTAACATATAAACGAAAGAAAAGGTAGATTAAGTTTACTGGATACTCTTAACGACTGCAGATACTATGGGTTTAGAGTTATCTGGAACTCTGAATATATTAATTTTTGTCGATATTAATTCTGTTTATGTTTGTTGATATTTTTAACATGTAAGAATTACTCTTTTACTTATACTTTTTGGAATCCCAATTTCTTTTGCTGATACTTTGCTCTGTTTATATAAATTGCTTTATTCAGAGTAAGACACACGTCTAAAAAATTCATAAGTTTTATTTTATTTTATTAACCAGAAGTCATGCAATGTCACATGTAAATGATTTCTTCGCATATTCAGGGTTCTAGAACCTTGATTTAGGTTCATCTTTGAAAGGGTACGTTGTTATTGATTTTTTTACAAGCGAAATTGAGCTTGTTCACATGTCAAACTAGCTCGAAATTCAGTTATGTTTTCTAACTGTTCTCTTTACTTTCTCTTAGTAGAACTTCTCTCTAGAATTTTCAGGCTCTTTCTCTTTGGTCCTGAGTCTCCTTTTATACTGTCATTGGTCTTAGAATCACTATTCTCCTAACAGTTATAGGGAATTGGTAGCTAGCTCGGCGTGGTTTAGGCGTAGCTCGGCGCCTAGCTTTGTACGACTTAGACTCTAGGTTAGCAACTTCCCGAATTAGTGGATTTTGGTGGGCTCATCGTGGGCCTGATGCTTCTTTAGTATGCATGGTCTATGGGCCTATAAATGCGTTTGGCATCTTCGAACCTTATCCATGGGTGCTAAATTCATATCCAACAAAAACCATTAACTACTATTTCGGCCATTTTTGAACATGAAACTTCATTAGCTCTAGTGATAAAAAGACATTTGTTATACCTTAAAACTTTTTTTATTATTCACTTTTTAAACATTTGTTATACTAATTAGTGGCTAAATTCTTTTTACTTTTATTTGGATCCCCAACTTACCTAGGTCCGACATTGGATTTAGCATAGTAAACTAGCAAGTATTAGCATTATATAAGATACATTTCGAAGACTTACCAAATGAAACAGAGGGTTTAAGATTCACGTGAGTTTCTCGTGACGGGCGTTCATATACGCACACATACGCACGTAAAATATTTTTACAAACTTAGCACAAACAACATAAAAACGACGACGTATTTCAAAACAACAACCTTTGATGAATTTTCTTCTTTGGTTTCTTCTCCTTAATAGGATCCAAACTTGGTTTCCACCCTCTCCCCGACGATAATTGCCGGCTTAAAAACTCCGACCTTCCCTCCTCTTCCATCTCCGCTTCCAACTTTCCAACCGTCGTAGCAGATACCACTGCATCAACTGCTAAATTATTATTGTTATTGTTATTGTTATTATTATTATTGAAACGTCTGGTTGTAAACCAAGGAAGAATCCCATCATAATAGTTAAAAGACGATTTTACTATAGCCGTTGCGCTAAATAGCATATTCTTTATCTCTTCAGACGTCATAACCGCTGATAAAGACGATTTTCCACCACAACCGTCACCATCACCACCACCGAAACGACTTCTTTTTGCGGGAAGCACTAAATAGATTTTCCCCGACTCGAGTGTTTTGTCAGCGGGTAAAGGAGTAAGCTTTTTCTTCACCGTTGTTCCATCTTTTTTTCGATGACGGTCGTCGTTGAATGATATCGAAGACGGATCGAATTCAACGACGACGTGTTGTGGAT
This sequence comes from Iberis pinnata, assembly GCA_900406425.1. Lineage (NCBI taxonomy): Eukaryota > Viridiplantae > Streptophyta > Magnoliopsida > Brassicales > Brassicaceae > Iberis > Iberis pinnata. The sequence goes on along the minus strand of OVBE01001356.1, from coordinate 3,544 downwards.
TATCAAGCATAATCTCAGCAACTGTGGTCTCTTCCTCTAAGTTTTGTACTCTTCCATCGGATAATACAACTTTTCCGGTAGATATCGCCGACGATTCAAACTTCTTGGAAACATTAATTGTGTTACCCATTTTTTTTTTTGTCATAAGTATGTTTATGTGTAAAATATGTTTTTTATAGAGACACAAACATAAACATGAGACACATGAAATGGTTTTGGTTTGGTTTGTATTTGAGTTCGTTAAACGGTTCCATCATTTACCTTAATGATTATTTTATTCATATAATGATAAAAAAACTTAATATTGTATTGGTGGGAGTATGAAATATAAAATTATTACTCTATTTTTAATGGGTTTGTTGGGTAATTTCGTTTTCATGTATGGTTTGATACAACGATCAAGATTAAACTATTTAAATGGTTATTATACATTTACACGTATTTGAGTAATGCGTGAAATTTAAGTGAAAAAAACTGTTCAACTATACATTTCTTTATTGGGTTAGCTAACTGACTTCACAAAGTTTTTTATTTTATTTTATAAAATGACTTCAAAAAGTTAATATTATCCGATCTTCTGATTCTTGTTTTAATAATATTTCTTCTGTTCCAAAATATAAGATGTTTTAGAGAATTATTTATGATTTAAAATGTAAGATGTTTTTTTTTTATTTTTGTGCAGATTTTAAAACTATTAAATAGTCAACATCCAATAATAAAATGTTAGTTTTTATTGATTTGTCAAGTGTTTTTAATGTATAATATATAAAATATTTTAAATGAAAAACATAGTTTTTTAATATTTGCGCTTTTAACCAAAATATCTTATATTTTAGAACGGAGAGAGTATAATGTATGAAACATGATTTGATATTTGAATTTAAAATATCACCATGAGAAACAAAACCATCCGTCACAAATGTTATTCCTAAAATGTGTAAAAAAAGATAATTAACTATTTTTACACAATTGCTTAGTTAAGGCTAAGTACCATAATTTCTAACATATGTTTTTGAACCCTTTTAAGATTGTTTTATGATTATTTTTTAAAATCACTAAAAATCTTAAAACATTAGTTGGTTATAGTCCATGATTTTTTTGCTAATTGGACAAAGTATAAAATTTTCTTTATTATGATTCTTTAGGGTTTCCATAACAACTACAACGAGGTGAAACTTGTTAAATATCACTATGCATTAATTGATCGTAGTTTTACAATAACGTCAAAATCACAAAATTTTTTGAATTAGTGGGTTATAGTCCATGATCTTTTTCCAGTTTGACAAAGTATACAACAATTACAATGAGTTAAAAGTTGTTAATTATCACTATGCATTAATTGATCGTAGTTTTACAATAACGTCAAAATCAC